>ML831433.1:0-38795 GCA_009831015.1 Picea engelmannii | reverse complement strand
TAGGAGAGTGAGTGATGTGTTATGTTCAAATGAGGGAAAAACATCCTCAATATATAGTGTATCAATGACCTTAATTAATTTTAGGTCATAAAAATTAGCCTACAAGGCTTTAAACCAAAATTATGCTATTTTTACATTAAACTGTTAAATAAAACCCTAAATGAGAAATAAACAGGATGTCAAGCCCCTCTAAGGGAGATGTTTTCCCTTTTTAGGGCAAAATGCAACACAAGATGACAAATGTTGGCCCTCCTTGGGCCTCCAAACTCTTCCACACGTGCCAAACTACTCTGTCAGGATGCCATACGCTAGAGGTGACGTCATGGCTCCTAGATGACATCCTGGGGCATCAAAAGGGGCACGTTCCACCTATAGTGGGTCAACCCCGCTGGGCTGGGCTCAGCCAAGGC
The DNA here is from genome assembly GCA_009831015.1 of Picea engelmannii. Lineage (NCBI taxonomy): Eukaryota > Viridiplantae > Streptophyta > Pinopsida > Pinales > Pinaceae > Picea > Picea engelmannii. Next base: position 38,385 of record ML831433.1, on the reverse strand, counting down.
ATCATGGGTGAAAACATTTTGCTTCTTCTCTTGTGCAAAGGCTCGACCAATCACTATCCTGTCTATGCCCCTAATGGGGTCCTAACAACCATCTCATGGCTCTTCAGCCCCATGGAGGTCAAAACTAATCATCTCCCCATGTGTACCAGTCCACTTGGTACCTGTCCATCGGGTATGGTCCTGCACATCAAAAACTTACCCTCCATGGGCTCATTAGTCACAGGGATCATAGCAATGTTAATCACGTTTCATCATTAAATTTATCAAACACATGCATAAAAACCCTGATATATCATCCAATAGCTCAAAGACATTACAAAGGCCTACAATACAAAGCTGAAGAAAAAGACAAAACACCCTATTGGGCTAGCATCCATGAGAAAAGGAAAGTCTCCAAGGGGTATCATCCAAGCCATGTAAATCAATGTGATGTGGTCAAGGGATGTCTAGGATTAGGGTAGAGTGAGAGTTAGAGCTGCATGGTCTTACCTATGGGTGCCTTTGTAGAAGGCGAGCTGTACCTGTCATGGATGTAAGTTTTTTCCAAGCCCTTTTGCCTTTTATTCTTATTTTATTTTGTTATTTTTATTCTGTTTATCCAAGGACTAATCAGAGGACACTGCCTTGGCGTGGTGACCAGAGATGACAGTGTTACCCACAAGTACTTTTATAGAAATGATACGGCTGGCTCGTGATGAGACCCCCTTTCCCTTGGCCATGCAACCAAAGGCCACTGCCCTGACATGGTAACCAGATGATGATAGTGTCATACTGCTAAGTACCTATGAACATAATAGGCCGGCTTGTGATGAGACCCCCTATCCTTGTAATTAGGTCTTGTTTGTTTATTTTTCTTGGGTCCCTCTTGTTTCTTGCTGAGAGGCCTTTTATTGCCTTCTCGAGGATCCCTGGGAGAAGCATCTCTAGGCTTTATTCTTATTGGATTTTATCTTTTACCAACTGCTTTTACCTTCTAGGCCTTTAGCCCCTTCTTCCCACCCCACATACAGATCATCCTAATGTCTAGACTAGGGGAATGGGGCAGATGAGGAGGAGATAAGATGAAAAGTGACAATATGATGGGAGCGGATGATGGCTCTTCATAAATCCCCCCGGTGGAAAACCAAAACCTATGGCTACAGGCTTGCTAGGGCACCCTGTCAATCCCCCCAACCATGGTCAAGCGGGTCAATGTAAGTGTTGTTCCTAAGTCTATACTAAGGCTTAAACATACAGTGTCAAGGCATCCGAAAGTGGGTGAAAGATGAGTAAGGGAAAAAAGTCAACCTTCGGTATGGGAAACTAGGGAAGATTTCTACGTTCTCGCCTTCTAGCTTCCAACTGCTCTTGAGCAGTTATATCTTGTTCAATGGCTGCCCATGAACGCTCGAGTTATTCTCGGTGTTTTGCAGTTTTCAGGATTGTATCAAAAATATTTAAGGCGATATGTGTTTGGTTAGATAATCCGGGTTCGATATTAGGCCGTGTCGCTGCAGGGACAGTCATGGAGGAATAATAAGAATATGAATGGGTTTAAAAACTTATAAATGCTGTCTTGATTGAGTCGAAATAAAAGAGAATTTTACGTTTTCGAAACAAAATGTAAAGGCGATTTGAAGGCTCTTTCCCGTGACTGTATTATGTCTTAATATAAAAGTGTGAGATGCGAGAAATACATTTAGCTGTATATAGCGCAAGATTCCTATCAAAGATAGAAAACCCACATATAAACAAAGGAGGAAATTAGTAAGAAAATAAATGATATAGCGAAGAATAAATGTAGAATTCTGAAAGTGTAAATTGGTCTTACACCCGCTGATAGCTGGTGCAGAGGAAAGACAATCAACAAATACAGAAAACCAGAATTCTTTTGTTATAGTAGTGGTCGTACTAAATTATAACAAAGCACATCAATTATGAACAAATGTAATGAAATGAAACATGAAATAACAGAGAAACAAACTTGATAACACAGTCTGGACGGAATCGAGAATCTCCAAATTGCTTACATATTAACTTCTTCAAATGCAAAACTCTATTACAATCGACACCAAAAAGGTCCAGCCTTTTCTTCTTCTTTTTGTGGTATATTTATACAACTTGGCAGATCAGTTTAGAAACTCAACTGTTTCACCAATTCAGTTACAACCGAAAAGAGCGAAATCACTCTCTTTTCTCCTACTCTATTTTCAAATGGCACCAAGTGCTTGTCTTTGCGCAGATTCGGTGCACATGATACATTTTTCCACCAACTGGGACACAAGCTGCGAAGGTTCCGCTTGACAACTGGCCTCGACGAAATAGCACTCTTAGGCTAACTGCGGCAGCTTATCTCCCATTTGTGCATCAACGATGTTAAGGGAACTTAGTTGTGCACTAGGTTGAATTAAGTGTTTGTCAACTTGAGCCATGTCCACCCTGTCCATCTTAGATATATCCTCCGAATCTCTCTCATTCTTCTCTTTCAGATTGAGGGAGATATGATCTACATTCATTTTCCTTAACGTTTATGAATCACCTCCACTCTCCATACCTAGCAGCTCACCATCAATAGTATTGAAAGATTCTTCTAATGAATTGGTTACTTTTTGGGCCTGTTCCTTGCTTAAGGTAATATTATGTTCCCAATATTTTAACATAATGTTACCTCTAGTTTGTTTTGTGATGGTGAGTTTGGGAGAAATTGCCGAAAATCGGTTGTTAGTAGCTATCACCGCCTCTTGAAAGGCGACCCGAGCAGCTTCTACGTTCCTTTCTCTAACAGTCAGATTCTCGGAAATCCGATGCATCGACAGACAATCTTCCCGAATCACTCCCACTTTGTCTAGCAGACTCTATTGTACAGAAGAGATCTTGCTCCGAATATCGATTGCTCAGGATTTAAACCCGTCGATGTCGATCACCTTGCTTTCATCGACCTCTAACTGAGCTTGCAACTCTGTGATCACATTCCTCTGCTGACTCGCCTGTATCCGACCATCTCGGATCACTAGGTGTGCTTGCTCCAGCTTGACTTTGAGCGTTTCTATTTCATTTTTATCAGCCAATCTAGCCTGTTCCATCTCCATGTTGGCCTGGCCTTTGGCATTTTCTGTGGCTGTAGCCAATCTGGCCTCGAGGGTCCTGATGAGGCGATTTTTTCTTTTTAATTGGTGATTCATCTTCCCAACTGAGAATTGATTCGCCGAAGTGTAGGCCCCCAGTGTTCCAGCGATTTCAGTAGCACGCTGGTCACTTTTCTTGTTCTTGCCATCTGTCATGATTTTGTATTTTTTAACAGTGGACTCTCCCTCTTGATAAAATTCTCGTTTCACTACAGCTTTTCTCTTTTTATCAAAAAATAACTCATTCAGAGGGAGTTCCTCTGCCCTTATAGGCCTCAGTTTTTCATCAAATATCCATCCCTCACTAACATTTCCCTGTGCCGACTGCAAGGGTGTGACCGAGGTGATGGGCTTTCCTATTTGCTTTGTCAATTATTTTGGAGTATCGACAGGGTTCTGCTCCTTCGGAGTATTTGGAGTTTCTTTTTCAGTCCCTGATATCTACTTCCTCGGTGGGTCTGGAGTTTTCCCTTCAGCCTCCGAACTCTTTTTGCTGGGAGGGTCTAGAGTTTTTCCCTCAGTCTCCGAACTCTGTTTGCTTGGAGGGTCTGGAGTCTTCTCCTTTGTTTCAGGATTACTCGTTTTCTCCTCTTCCTGTTGTTGTCCAGGGATAGACATTACCTTTGCAGAACCTTCAACATCTTTCTGTTTTGTCTCAGCAATGGCCAAACCTCCCAACACAGTGGGAAGACATCTTCGCCTATGCTCTTGGAATCTTAACATAGATGTTGTGTCTTTAGGTGCTAACGATTGGATCCGCGCTAGCACTTCTTCATAAGATTTTTCTCCTCAGAAAATGTCGTCCGAGGGGGAATTTTCATGTTCAAATATCTTAAGCCCAACATGAGCCAAATGATTGCTCACAATTTTCTGTGGATCATGTTTTTTAATCTCAATGGAGACCAACTTTAGGTCCTCCAGGGCAGCAGCCTCGGCTTTGGCATACCTGAAATATAATAAAGAATATGAATTCATTAGAATGGGAAAGGAAGACCATACCTTCTTTGAATAGCCCTTGAGTTCTTTGCTTACGCCTCCGATCACTGTTTTCCATGCAACCTCTCGACAAGCTAGTTTATTGGGGATGAACAAGGGCAGCGCATGAGGGGGAACAGAAGCCCCGAAAACTTTGATGTATGAGAACTTTTCTTCTACATACCAATCTGCGATGCCACTCAGACCAATTGAAACGTTGTCCGATATGCGAGGTGGCGGGTGACCAAAAATAGTGATGTGCAGGGGCACCATCACCCAATTGAAAATCTCATATGGGAATTTTCCTGCTTTATTTTCCCATAATTTATCATGGTATTCGTGCACGGGTTTTTCTTGGGTTGGAGTCCAAGCCCAACTCATCAAGGGGAAAGGTGTCATGGAACATATCGCATCCATGATATATGCCGACATGTAAAACGCTGACGGTTTCCCATCTGCCTTTTGCTCTCGATACTCTATGACCCTGTTGGCCAAGCTGTCTGAGAGCATCTTTTCCCAATTGAATGAGAAACCTTCAACGACCCGAAACATGAGAGGCACCCAAGAGATATAGAAATGTGAGGTGTCTTCTCGCCCGAACAGTCGGCATGTCATTATGGACACATACTTATACTGTGGCTCCAAAGAAGAAATAGAATAAATGCCCTGCTCATTTGCTCTGAATTTCGCGGCCCGCGAAACCCAGTCTTTGATCAAACCAAGCATGGTTTTTTCGTATTGGATGCATTCTTTTTCCTTGAATTCCTCCAAGAAATCTACACCATATGTATATTCAGATCTAGTAGGCAGCTTGTACATGCTTTGTAAATGCTCGGGCCGGAAAGTTCCGATAGTAACTCGTTGGCTGTTCAAAATTGTTTTGGTAGGCAAGTCTACGTGATCCAACGCCCACCAGATCATGTCATAATAAGGAAGAAACCGGGGCCTGGTTGCTATTCTGTGCATCCCGGACTGGACGACTATCTTATACTTGGTGTGTAAATCGTCCCTTTCATTGTCATCGGAGTCGTCTGAGTAATCGACTAATTCTTCCTGCAGAACATTGGACACATGCGACCAGTCGAGAATTGATTCGACACTTCGGGGTGAAGTATCGGAGACATTGTCTGAGCCCTGACTTGTGACTTCGACATTTTCTTTTGTTGCTTTTCGCGGAGCCATGGCTGAAGCTTGCGTTTTCTTTCTTCTACGATAAACCTGCGTATACATGCAGAAGTTAATTCACTCGGAAAATGACGAGCTCTGCATGCTTATGAAAAAAGTTTTCATTATAACAAAATGAGAATCCCGTATATATTTGAAAATTCTGTACTCTTCGAAATAAGTCTGTCCGATCGCAATTAGAGACAAATTTATTGCGTAAAATCCGATCTTATTTATTCGTAGATTCACCCTAATTATTCATTAATATCATAAATGTTTGGAGGTTTGACAGTCAGTGGGAGTATGGAAAGCAAAAAGTTACCTCGGGAGATGTGCAAGCCTCGATGCGCGGGACATATCTCGCTTTATTTTAAAAATATTCAAAATTAGCAATGTTAAAAATTTTCTTGCTTTTCGCTACATCGGGGATTTCCTTTCAACATTTTAAGTTTTCAACTAGCAAGACTACGAGTGCCGATTTTTTGTTTAAAAGACATTCGTGATTTAAGGCATGATTAATTTCATAATCATTTTACTCGCCGTATCGCGACTTGGAACTTCGAAGATAAAATTTTGGGAGATTAGTATGCCGAGTCATGAAACTACGAGATAGCGATAATTGAGACTTAATTAGGATTAAGAAAACTTGGATTAGGTGATTAATTAATCATACTATAATCACATCGTGGTTTCGTGAGTCGGAGTTTTAGACATCATGATTTTCGAAAAGATAGTGCCGAGTGACGAAGCGCCGAGACCCATTTTAACTATGGTTAACTTTTTGCTTTTAGTTTTTGACCAGGGTTAACCCACAAGTACCTCGTGTCCTCGGCTCTTGGGATTGTAAGGAAAAACATTTAAGTTTGATGAACGCCGAGGCGCAAAACCTCGACGACGTCCAATCACTGAGTTAAAAACTTTACCCAGGTTTTTGTCTTGAGTGAAAAATTAAAAAGAGTTCGCCTTATCGTGACTCGGGACATGTGAATTCAAGGATTAAAGTATCCGACTGGCGAGATCCCGAAATAAAGAAAAAAAGATCGAACTTATTACAAAAAATGGAATTGTTTTAAAGGTAGAAAAAGCAAGCATGGCTGCTTATTCGACAAAGTTGTAGGAATTTTTCAAAGTTCCGGGGGGGGGGGGGNTCATCAACTCTGCTGCTCAGAGGAGGCTAATACATCATCTTCATTTATGTTCTCATGATGATGCACCCAACACTTTTGTATTTCACACGTTCACCTTGTGCTCAGCCACATGCATGTCCTAACTCAATAGATCGCCTTTCCCACTGGATAATCATCTGGAGTTCTTCTTAACTCTCTGAGTGGAGGAGGTCATATATACATTCCCAGCTCTGTCTTAGGCAAGAATCACATACCCTTCTTAGGGGATTTCTCTTAGGTTTGTAAGCTGAGAGAAAGAATTCACATAGATGCAATGATCCACACCTCACAGGTTTTTAAGCTGGATAATGTCTCACATAGTTGCAATCATCAACACTCCATCTCAGCTAGGGAGGAATTCTTTATCATGCCAAGTCTCACACATATGTATTTTGAATTTTGTCTTGGCTAGAGTTATCGACACTCCCTCTCAACTAGGGAGCCATTCTTCACGAAGTTAACTTGGTGAAGATATCTGCAATCTGCTCATGTGTAGGAAGGTATTGCATGTGTACGATTTTCCTTTGCATCATATCTCTGAAATAAGGATATTTCATCGTATTTCGATCCATCAGGAAACATTGGGTTCTCAAGGAGATTTACTCACGACTCTTGGTTATCATCATAGGATCCATCTTATGGTCAAGTAAATATGTCAGAAGATTTTGAAGCCACATTGTTTCACGCACTTGATGCTTATATATTTTGCCTCTATGGTACTCAAGGCTACATAGTTTTGTTTCCTGCTGTATTAGGAAACCATGTAAAACTTCACGATAGAACATCAACCGAATGTGCTTTTCCAATTCACTGTACTTTCTGCTCAATCTGAATTGGCATATCCTACAAACTCAAGTTTATACTGGAGGCATATCTTAGGCCATATCTAACTGTGCCTCATATATATATCAATACATGTTTTGTTGTTTGTCTAGTGAGTCTGTCTCAGTTGACTCGTGAAATCTCTATTGATATTATGGTAGTTGCGAGAGGTATTTACCTCCATGTGTAAACCTAACAAGAATAGAATACTCTGGGAAGCAAGAAGAAACACTAATGAGTTGGCTAATAACCCTAGAAGACTTGTCAACTCAAGAAGATAATTTGTATTAGGTTAATAGCCTCCAAGAGAAGAAGTTGGCTAGAAGAAATAATATATACAGAATAGAAAGATACCTAGAATGAGAAGTTGGCCCAGGCAGTTAGCCAGAATCAGTATAATTACAGGAGGCCAGTCTTCATTCTGGCAGGGCATTCTCAGATTTGCAGAGTAGCACTTGTGCGCACTGTAGTTGCCCAATTTGTGCACAAGTTTGGAGGAGAGTTGTTGTTGCAGCTGCTATAGCTAGCAGTTACGCTTTGGCTTGGACTATCTCTTGGTTAGGGTTTGGACTATCTGACCAGCTCTTGTTGGTGCACTATCCTTTGGGAAAGGTGTGCTACCCTTTGTTTGGCTATATAGCCTAGGGTTTGCTTCTGAAGTGATTCTCTGTCAAGGTTAAGGTGCTCGGAGGGTGGCTTCGGCCTATGGTTGGGTGACAATAATGATATTGTCAATGGTAAAATGAGCACATCCATTATATTCTAAGAGGTTATGGGCCCACACCTCCTTCATTCAGTCTAACTGCTGGAAGGAAACATATCCGTGAGGATATTAAGCTCATTGAAGAACTGTCGCTAGGGTTTCTAGCAGGAGCAGTCACTAAAGCACTACCGCTAGGGTTACTAGTAGGTGCAATTACAGAAAACCTAATCCTCTCGTTGAGGCACCTTAAGTGAAGGGATTGACCTAATTTCCAGACAAATCAGTGCGCCCTAGCCTAGCACATCTCCTGATAGTCTCAGCAAGCCAAGACGTCAAGTTTGAGTTTTTGGTCAAATCTAGGGTTTGACCAAGTCAAAGCAACCATGAATTATTCTATGAAGTCAGAAAACAAGTTAGATGGAGCCTCTAACTTCAGAGTGTGGAAGACAAGGATTGACCTCATCCTTTCCAAGAATAAAGTGATGGATATCATGAAAGGAAAGATCGTGTAACCAAAGTTTGAAGAAGGAAAAGAGAAGGAACCACATAACGTTGCAGTTATGGAGAAGTTTGAAGACGGTGACATCAATTCCATGAGTATCACAATGGACTCTATAAAAGACCACTTGATACCCTACATCTCCCATCTTGACTCATCGAAGAATATGTATGATGCCCTAACAAACCTCTTCTCAGTAAGAAACATTGGACAAATAATGAGTCTGAAGAATGAGCTCTGTGACATGAATATGAATGATGATGATAGCATAACATCATACTTTGTGAGGATCTCCTAGTTAAGAGATCAACTAAAAACTATTGAAGAGATCATTTCAGAGAAGGAATTGGTAAACATTGTACTCAATGGTCTTCCCAAGACATGGGATGCATTTGCCGCAAGCATGAACACAAGGAAGGAGTATCCCACATTTGAAGAAATTTGGACTTGTTGTGCTCAAGAAGAATCCAGGATCATGCAAAAGAGAAAACGCAAAAGAAATACGATAATCAAGCCTTCACAACAAGATTCAATAATTTTAGGAACAAAAGGAAGTTTGGTTCAAAGAGGAAGACAAATCAAGAGAAAGATATTTCAGAAATACAATGCTTCAACTGTCGAAAGTATGGTCACTACAAGAATCATTTTCCCGAGCTAAAGAAAAGGAAGGATAAACATGAAGCATAAGTTTCCGAAGAAAAGGAACCTATAAAGAAGACTAAGAAGGATGAAAGAGACTTCTTCTTCTGAAGGTAATAATACTCTTCGTAGTTCTTGTACATATCCTGTTTTCATCGTCTCGATACATATCTTGTATATCTATCTCTTGGAAAATAATGTGTTCCAAGAGGAACTATACCTATGGAAGAAAAACAAGATAAGGATTTCTATCATTATACAAGGATGAAATACATCAAACAAATCATATGGAAGCTATTACAAGATAAGCCGAAATCAGAATCAATCATGAAGAGACTTAGAAGAAGCAAAGACAGAAAGAAGTCAACAATCAAGAGGATATTGGAGAAAGACTTATGACGTTTTGCATAAGACAATAAGACAGAAGCGTGGACTCTGTCAGATGAAGGGAGCCGATTATATATTGCAGAAGACAATAAGGATGCAGACAGAAGCGTGGACTCTGTTAGACAGAGGGAGCCGATTATATGCACTCATACATGAAGCAAGGATTAGGAGGGAGCTAATCATATGATCCATTGAAGATGATGAAGCATATATCCATGGTAGCAGCCATGAAAGACAGTACGTGTTTAGTTCAACCTCAAAATAAGTCTTCTTCAAAGAGAATCCTTAAAAGTATCCCTGGTTGTCCATCCACATCCGTGATCCTATGATGAAAGAAAGAAGTGGAATCTTTAGGGCATGGAATCTGTAAGAAACTCCATGGACCCAAGAGCTAAAGAGAAACATGAGGAAGAACATGAAGATTCCAAGGAAGAAAGAGAAGCCAGAACAATCAGTCATTGTATCGAGAATCACAAAATTACCAGCCTGATATGAACTCACTAAAAGCAATCAAACATAGGTACTGAAAGTTGTAATGAAGAGCAGTGTATGAAAGACTTATTGCGAGATCCAGAACTAGAAGTTATCCCATATGGAGGGAGAATACTATGATGATTACTTGTCCCAGTAAACCAGACATACCTCTACATGAGTCATTATATCATCCACAATATCCATGAGTTGAAGTTCTACATCAGATGAATGCAAAGATTGTTCTCCAGAGCAATTGAACAAGAGCATATGAAGAGCAACCTCAAGACTTTGAGGCATACTAGAAAGAGACCCTTGTATGCAGATGGAAGAAGATAACTTGATGGAGAACATCCAATGCACAACATAAGCATGGTGAATATTTTCTATAACAAAGATATTGTATCAAGATGATTACTCAAGAGATCAGATCTCATGATGACAGAAAAAGTGCCACATGTATATGTTCCAGTTTTCCAGCAATAATATACTTTATTGATCAGAGCTACATAAATCCTTCAGAGAAAACCTGTGTTCCAAACCGAAGTACATTTGAAATCAAGCATTACATTATCCGTGATGAAGTCCAGAAAAGAGAAAGTGGTTCTCCAATACATATATCCACAGATGAGCAGATAAACAAACATTTTGGTAAAGCTTTTGTCAAAGATGAAAGAGTTTGCATACTCAAGCTGGAGCTCGTGGAGATGACTTCCTTATTGAAAAAGGAAGAGATGACTCCCAGTTTGGGAGGGAGCACTGTTGTGTTATTGATTGATGGAAAATCATTTTTCAGTTCGAAAAATGGTCTAGGATGAGCAGTTTCTTTCTAGTTCGGAAAGTGGATTGAGATTTCTGACAGATAGACATTTTCCAGTTCGGAAAATGGTCCAGATTGCTAATGTACCATAGATAGTGACTTCCCATTGTGTTTAACATGGGGAGTGGTCTAGGGTAGTCTCTCTTCTTGAGGGTTACTCAAGAAGACTGGCCCGCGTCGCCGGAAAACGATTTCTCATTGTGGTTAACATGAGGAATAGTCCGTTTTGGAGGTTGGTACATGACAATATTTTCCTCTTGTGGTTAACAGGGGAAATGGTCCGGACAATCATTCCTTAGGGTGTATTCATTCTCTCCAGGTTGCACTTTTTTTAGTGTAGGAGGAATGGCCCAGGGTGGGGAATGGTCCAGGCTCAGCAATCAGGGACATGCATTCCTTAGGGCAGATTCATTCTTTCCAGGTTACACTTTGTTTAGTGTCGGAGGAATGGCCCAGGGTGAGGAATGGTCCAGGCTCAGAAATCAGAACAATCATTCTTCCTTGTTTGAGAAGAATAAGCCAGAAAACCCATAGTTGATGTTCTACTCTAAGGGCATATATTCTTTCAGATCTCACAGATGTGAGTGAAAGATTGGCCCAGATGATTCAGTTTATTTTAGCATTGTTTCTGTGTAGGTTGATATCAAATGATTGTTATGAAGAATGTATGTCTCTAGATAGTAGATGTATACTACTGTGGTGGATGTGTTCCATTGTTTGATCAAGTACTTGTGTGCTACTTGGTGTGGTATTGTACCAATGGATTGTAGTTGTGTACTACTATGGACAGACACAGTTGTGTTCTATTGAATGATATTGTTCCGATTACCTTGAATACTATCAACAATGTTGAAAATAATTATCAGCCAGATGAATGATGAACAAAGATTTCCCTGACAGAAAATGGTTCGGAACATTTACTCTTCTAGATTAGAAGAATGGCTCTTGTATCACTTTGTGGAGTGAGTATCATGTCTGATTACTCAGATAGAGTATGGTTCTGAGAGATGATGCAGTTGATGACACTGATAGTGATGATGGTGCTAATCATAAGTTAGTCTAGATGACTATGTTGATGCTACCAGGTGAATGGTATGTTTTGTGCTCAAGACCATTACCTGTAATACCTCCCTAGCTAGGAGGGAGTTTTGATATTGTGGTAGATGCAGGAGGTATTTACCTCCACGTGTAAACCCGACGAGAATAGAATACTCCAGAAAGCAAGAAGAAACCCTAATGAGTTGGCTAATAACCCTAGAAGACTTGTCAGCTCAAGAAGATAATTTGTATTAGGTTATTAGCCTCCAAGAGAAGAAGTTGACTAGAAGAAATAATATATAATGAACAGACAGATACCCAGAATGAGAAGTCGGCCCAAGCAGTTAGCCAGAATCAGTATAAATACAAGAGGCCAATCTTCATTCTGGCAGGGCATTCTCAGAATTGCAGAGCAACACTTGTGCGCACTGCAGTTGCCCAGTTTGTGCACAGGTTTGGAGGAGAGTTGTTGTTGCAGCTTCTGCAGCTAGCAGTTATGATTTGGCTTGGACTATCTCTTGGTTAGGGTTTGGACTATCTGATCATCTCTTGTTGGTGCACTATCCTTGGGGAAAGGTGTGCTACCCTTTGTTTGGCTATCTAGCCTAGGGTTTGCTTCCGAAGTGATTCTCTGTCAAGGTTAAGGTGCTTGGAGGGTGGCTTCGGCCTATGGTTGGGTGAAAATAATGATATTGTCAATGGTAAAATGAGCACATCCATTATATTCTAACAATGACTAGGCACATTCACTGCATGGCATGAATCAAGTCCGGTGTTGACCAGATACATTAGTGATCCAATCAGCTGTGGATCAGTCTCATCTGAATCATCATCAGTCTTCTTCTTTAAATCCATCATGATGGATTTTGCATTCTGTCATATTGAACTTCTTTAATATTTTCACTGTATATTTTTTTTTCTTGACTCAGGAAAATCTTATCGGTCATCTGTCATACTTCTTGTCCCAAGAAGTAGTGCATCATACTCATATTCTTCATCTCACAATTCAGAAATCAAGGAGTACTTGTAACAAAAATGTTTTCTGAATAAGTCATCAAGATCAGGCTCTCGTCACCAACACTGTAATGATATAGGTTTGGATCAACAACACTCTTGTTGAAATCCAACTTATCAAGAATCTATCTATCTGATATAGTTTCCAACTCATGGATGGAAGTGTATCTGGTTCAATGGATCAAGTGTCTCATCATAGACAACTCCCTTTGTTTGTGAGAAACCTCTGGCTATAGATCTGATTTTTGTATTTCTTGACACTTTCATCAGTTGCATACTTTACCACAGACTTCCCTTTCTAGTCCCTGAATAATATCTTATGCATCATTATTTTAGGATATACTGGTATTCTTCTGTTATGGCATTTTTCCATACTGATTCTCTTGTTGCTTCTCTAAGACAAGGAGTCTCAACATCAATGAAGTGGCTCATGACTGAAGGATAGCTCAAAAATCTCTTTTTCTTTCTCAGAATGTGCCTTGAGAGGCTTGTATGCTTCTCTGCCTCTTGCAGAGTGAGTCTAGGTAGGAATTTTATGCCTTACTGCAATATCTCTAAACATATCAACTGTAGAAACTGGATAACCTGAAGTAATGTTTGTCTCCCTCTGAATTTCTAAAGGGGGAGAAGGTATTCTCTCACTATCAATCTCCATCTGAGATTCTCTAGGTCTTTGAAAAACCGTCTCTTCTTCAAGGACAACGTCTCTACTTGTCTCAATTTGTCTCTGACTAGGGATGTCTTTGAAGATTCACTGTACCCCTTCTTACTAAAGGATCTAGCTTGGACTTCTTCTCTTTGGGTACATGAAAACACATTGGGCACCCAAATAAACTGAAGTGTTCAATCTCAGGCTTCATTCCGGTGAAGATTTCTTTGGGAGTTATGTTTTTCAAAGTCTGGTGAAGACTCTTGTTCTACACATATATTGTGTCATGCATGCTTATTCCCATGGAATCCTAGAAGGATTCTGATCATGCTTTGTAGCATTGGTTGTCTCAATGATAGTTCTATTCTTCTTCTTTCTCAAATGGTTTTGTCTCCTTCTGAGTCAAGTGACTCCCTCTGAAGGATAAGCATATTCTTTTCTTGTTTAACTTATCCAGAATAATAAAAACAAACAGAACCAACACAAGAATATCTCCTAAAGGAGAATAATGCGTACATCTCTAGAATCAAAACAATTTAAGGAATATTGTCACATCTACAACACCTATTTATAATGTAGCAAACTTTTAGAAATATAGGTTAGAGGAATGACAATTACAACAATAAAACCTAGAGTCTTTACTTTGAGTGTGTTGTTTTTCTAAATGCACTACGATCCCTTTGGATCCATGACTTCAACAAAGGTTCCTTCCTCTTGCAATTTCACTCATGACAATGATATAAATAATATATAGAAGTGCATACCTGAGAATGCTGATATGATTTCTCTAATGGTTCTTGGCTGATCTTTATCCTATGATATTTTTATGAAGAAGATAGTCACGATGTCACCTTTTTTCATCTTTGTTATTTTGAAGCTGTCCCTTCAATGTAAGGGCTTGAGTAGGTGATTGGCTTCCTTGTCCTGATGTCATATTCTTTCCATTCATTGATAGTTGTCTTTGGTAAACCCTTTACCCACAATAAGTCTTCCTCTAAAGTCTTGTCTTTCAAGAACTTTGAAGTTTGCTTGATTCATCAAGCTTTTCTTCCATCATAGTTTTTGTTCATCATAATTTTAGATTCTTCACAACCCTTTGTCAACTAGGATAGAAAACCTAACGGCTAGGCTAGGCTATCACTTTTAGGTTTTATTGGACTTATGACCGTAAAAAATAAGCCTTTGAAATATAGGAGAAAATTGGTGAGCTGAAGAGCTCCTTCAATGAGTTTGCAGAAACCCTAATTCTGAAATTTCTACAGAAATTAGCGAAACCCTAGAAACCATAGGGCCAAAAATTCACACTTTGACAGTCTCTGGAGATGCACTAGAAGAGTCCGTACTCTTCTATGCCAAAAGTATTCCCAACTTCCAAGTATTAGGGGTTGAATCACCACTGAGAAGGAGGCCGTACATATTTTCTGGAAACCCTAGGAGAGCCATATGGTTCTGCAGAAGAGGAGAGATGGATGATAAAAGTTTGTAGCTTATGCAATGGGTTCTTCAAGACCTATGCTCTGATACCATGTTGATTTTTCATAAGCTAGGTTAAGCATGAAGTTCATTTCATTTTATCATTTCACTTAACCATAAATGATAATGTTGCAACAACCAAGATCACAAGAAGAAACACCATGCACAAGAACACAAGAAGTATCCTGGGAAACCCTTCTCAACAAGGGAATAAAACCCAACCAAATCCTTTGCTATATTATTCAATATAAAGACCTCCACCAAGATAAACCTTAGCACACAAGAGGGTGCTTCAAACCCTAGAAGACTAGTGCCCAAGAGAGGTGCAAACCTTTTCCGCACACCTTTTCCCAAGTAAATGTGTTTGCTGAAATTTCCAAACTCACAAGGAAGATATGATTCCACAATGGGGAATCATCCCTTACTTATATTAGACTTGTCCAATCAACAAAGGCGTCTATTGTCTCAACAGGGCCGACCTCTCTAAGTCACTATATAATTTATTATTATTATTATTATTATTAATTATCTTTTACATTTATTATTAAACATATTAAGGTGGGGTCGACCTGTACCCTTTACATAACAATTAGGGTTACAGGTAGGTATGAATCTTGAACAATATATAGCAAAGGATATGATACACCCACTAGTGCTCATCCACTAAGGGCACATCCATAGGGATGCCATAGCTCTGATTCACTGCATTACACATAAGAACCAAATATTCACACATTCACCTGTGCTCGTCCACATGCACGTCCACTCTACAAATATTCTTTCCCATTGTCTCACACAGGAGAATCATCTGGAGTGTTCTTGTCAACTTTGTTGCTTAGAGGAGGCTAATACATCATCTTCATTTATGTTCTCATGATGATGCACCCAACACTTTGGGATTTCACACGTTCACCTTGTGCTCAACCACATGCACGTCCTAACTCAACAAATCCCCTTTCCCATTGGATAATCATCTGGAGTTATTCTCAACTCTCTGAATGGAGGAGGTCATCTCTATGTTCCTAGCTCTGTCTCAGGCAGGAACCACATACCCTTCTTAGGGGATTTCTCTCAGGTTTGTAAGCTGAGAGAAATACTTCACATAGGTGAAATTATCCACACCTCATAGGTTTGTAAGATGGAGAATGTCTCACATAGCTGCAATCATCAACAAGATTTACCCTGGAAAAACCTTACAAAAATAACCGACCAACAATACATCTATTATTTCCCTTGGCCAAACCAGACCAAGTTGGCCAATCTCCTGGCCCCAACCAAGTGAGCCTTCACTACTCAACTCTTAACACATTACAATGGAGTATCACTATAATTTTATAACCTTTCATTATATGTAATCCATGGGATCAATACCATGGGTCACCAATACCATGTGCTTGAAACCACTATTGTTGACCTAACAACTTTGACTCTTTCACCGAGTCAATTTTAACCTAGAATTCCCCCTTTTAAACTTGACTTGAGGTTTCCCATGATCAAATCCATCCAATCCAACAAGTGAGTCTACATTGCTCACCTTTAGGCCCTACCCCCCTCAAATTTTATAACCAGGGTATCCAAGAATCCCACATGTCCCCCGCATCACCTAGGTCTACCTCTAGACTTTACTAGTAATTTACCAAGGGTACACATGCCTAACCAAGTCTTACAATCATATGCCCATTTACATGCAATGAACATTTCCAACTCCCCAACCAACAATAGATCTATTATTTCCCTTGGCCAAATCCGACCAAGCCAACTAATCTCCTGACCTCGAACAAGTGAGCCTTCATTGCTCAACTCTTGACATATTACAATGAAGTATCACCAACCATTTATAGGCTTTCATTACATGTTATCCATGGGCTCAATACCATGGGTCACCGATACCATGTCCCCGAAACAACCAATGTTGAACTAAAAACTTACTATTTTATCAAGTCAAGTTTATCTTAACAATATTCCCCCTTTTAAACTTGACTTGGGGTTATCCATGACCAAATCCAACCAAACCTCCCTTAAAGTCAGGGAATCTGGGAATCCCACATTCTCCCACCGATCACCTAGGTCTACGTATAGACTTTACCGGTGAAATTTCAAACCTAGGGTACACATTCCTAACCAAGTCTTACATTCATATACCCATTTACATTCAACTCCATCATTTTTTTTCATTGTTGTTATCTCAATACTTATGTCACCATCCTCTCACCTTTCCATTCCTCCAGTTCTTGTTGCTTTCTTCTTGGTATATCTGCAACTAGATAACATATCCAACCACACCTGACATATCCATCCATCAGATCCAAACATCCAAGCCATATATCCTTCACACACTCCGAGCCAAACTGGCCAAGTGAGCCTTCACCACTCACTTTCAGTCCCTGTGCAAGCACATGCACCTGGCTCCCATGGCTTCACTATCCACACACTGCACGTCCTCTACTCTTTAAGTCTCTTGTAGCCTTCAATGACCCTTAGGGATTTAAACCCTATCTTTGTACTCCAACAACCACGTATTTCTTTTCTTCATTGTCAACCATCGCTCTGATACCAATTGTTAGGAAACAAAAATACGAGAGAAAAATAATATTTGAAATCATAACAACAACAGACATAAATCACACCAGATTTACCCTAGAAAACCCTTACCAAAAAAACTAACCAACAATAGATCTATTATTTCCCTTGGCCAACCCGACCAAATCGACCAATCTCCTACCCCGACCAAGTGAGCCTTCACCGTTCAATTCTTAACACATTACAATGGAGTATCACCTGCTTTTTATAGGTTTTCATTACATGTAATCCACATGCTCAATAACACATGTCACTAATACCATGTGCCCAAAACCACTACTATTGACCTAACAACTTTGACTCTTTCACCAAGTCAAGTTTAACCTAATACTAGGTACGGTTCGTGAAATGTGGAGAAATGCCAGGCAGTTTCTCCATGAGGTTTTCCTTGGAAAAAAAAAACATTAAGAAGGAAATAATACTTTGTAAAAACCATTATGTATATGATTTTAACATCATTTCCTATCACAAAAATAACATCAATATGTCAAAGGGAAATAAATATTAATATTGGCCATTACCAACATAAACGTCAAGAAAGGGATTTGAGCCACATGAGGTCTTAGTGCAAGAAAAAAAGAGATTAAAATTTAACATTGCCTATGGCGATAACCTTCATTTGCACACTACTAAGAAGGCCCTTGTCTTCCATTAAATGGCCTTGATCATAAAATTTACAAGACTACGGTGCTTGCCAAAATCAATGAAAACTCAATAGTATTAAACTAGAAAATCTATACAAAGGAAATAATCCAAATCCACTTTGAAGGTCAAGGATATTTTTCCTCACAAATGAAGATGGAGGACCGTGATACAATCTTCATAGGAGGCCCCTACTTCATGGGCTCGGGATTTTTTTTCTCGAAATGGTCATTAAATTTTGACCCTAAGGTCGATGTACCTTTGTGGTCCTTATTTGGGTGTGCCTCCAACACCCTCTAATATTATAGGATGATGAGTCACTGTAAAACATTTGAAACAAACTAGGCTACTATGTGGATAGATCCTTCCCAAAAAATAGGCTCATTGCATGTGCTTGAATCTGTGTAGAGGTCGACACTCCTAAGGGATTACCAGAGGCAGTGAGACTCAACATGGATGGATGGTTGCAAATCCAAGTTCTAGGTTATGAGAAGCTCCCATTCAAGTAAGATAATTGTTGTGAATATGACCATTTTGCTTGTGACTATCCAAAAGAACTCAAAAAGACGAACTTCAATGGAGTCTTTGGATCAGAGCAGGAAGAATCAAGTAGCAAACCCTAACAAGAAGACGAAAGATCCTAAAAAGAAACAAACACTACTATCTAATCGATTTGTAATACTTAGCACTATAGATCAAGGGGCCTTTGCCTCTGTTATTGGACAAATCGGTAAGTGCAGACACAAACTGTTCTCCCTAACTTCAACAAGAAATTAAAACAAAACAAACAATACACTGAACTTTCCTTAGATTTCAAATATCAAATAAGAAGAGGATCCAAAACATACCTTTTAAATGTTGTATACTTGACCTCGACAATGTGATCCCAACTCCTTCGTAAGGCTTATGGAGAAGTATCTGCAAAGAAACGCAATTCAATGAAGAATAACATAGTCTATTCGATATGAAACTATGTACGTGATCAAGGAATCATGGAAACATAACGTTCATATAAGAAATAAACAATGTATTTGTATTAAAGAATGTGGAAGAAAGATACAACCAGATGCTTTGATGTTGTCAGGTTTCTTCCAACAATTCCTTGCTTCCCACACACTTCTGCTCCACGGATGATAAGACTGTAGATTTTAAATTCATTCACAATCTCAACTTGGCAATGTGAAACTCAAATCCAACATAGGCTCAAACCTCTAACTCCAAGCTAGCTCACCAAGCTCCAACAACTCAAAAACCATTCCAAAATATCCAAGATAAAAATTAGCTTTCCCCATGAGACCTCCTCTCTTTTTATAAGATGAAAAGGATAGGGTGAGAAGGTTAGGATGATCTCATGATATCAGGGATGTGACTAAGATCCAAACCGATCGGAGGCCACCTCACCCTTGAAGCTTCTATTCTAGAAGCATCAAGAAACTTCTCTTTTTCTTCGTACAAAAAATCATTACACCCTTAATATTGAGCAAAGTGTGACAATGTCGCAGACTACTGTGGTGCAACCTGCGTCAATTCTAGATCATCGCACCCTGAACACTGAACAAGGTGCGACGATCCTTCTTTACAAGGTTTTTACAAAGGAAAAGACAATTTCATTTCTCTAGGAAAATGTGTCTTCATTCTTCTTCAGGGATTAAGGCCATTGATCCTTCTAAAGACAAAAGATAGGTGTACATCATTAACGGTCATAGGGTGATGAAAATAATGTGTAACAGTAACCCCCCCAAAGTATGAAGTTAGAACATAGTGATAGCTGAAATACTTTGTCGAGTGTGTGTTGGGAACAAGGAACACGTCGGTCGGAAACCTGCCAACAAACAAGGAAATACAGTACAATAATACATCATCACTGAGGTAGGCATTCCCATTCTCAGAATACAAATGACTCAAAGCATAAATGCCGACATGCAAAGATCCATGTCAAGTAATACATGTCATGGCCACCAAACATACATTGTGGATCCATGCCGATATGACTCAAATCTAAACATAGCCACCAAAAATACACTGTGGATCTATGTGTTAAAGACTCAAATTTGAACATAGACATGAGACATACACTGTGGATCTATGCAATAGTACAATTTGAATATACTCCAACACAACCTGAATCTGTCAGAAAAGATTCAGGGTCTTAATCTCCACCACTCTATAGTACGAATCTAACCATGCGAATACATGTGCTGAAGTTGAACATGGTAGAAACCACTTGATTACTGGTCATTAGTGTATACCATTAACAAGTGTGAGGGAAATCACCATTAATGTCAATGACTCTCAAGGTACACTAGTACAATCTATTAGCACCGGAAGTTGGCCTCATATTGCGATGAGGACAAGCCCGATACCCATAAGTTTAAATATCACAATTTTGTTTTTAAAAGGCGATCGAATGGAAGTAAACTCAGAACAATATCGTTTAACTCAGAAAAATGGGTTGGGAAAGCAAAGACATGTGAGGTCTTGATCTAACTTAGGCCAGTAATTTTGCATAGTGGTGAGTAAGTGGAAGGAAAGAAGAAGGAAGTAAAGTCTTCTCTGGACATTCAGTCTTCCAACAGCCTTTAAAGGGGGGAAAAGTCTCGGATACGAGATCCTCTCAGACTCAAGAAACTTCAAGAACACTTAAAATGTTGCAGAACTAATATAATCAAACATACATCATATATTTATAAAAACACCGAACTAGATCATCCATGCATGGGCTTTAAGATTCAGAGGAAAAAGGAGAGGAAAGGTTGGTTGCCATTAAACAAGAAGTCTCAAATATCAGTCTATAACCAGAGAACCAGAGGCTTTGTCAAAGATTTACAATTGGGAGCTTAGCTCTACCATCGATGCTTACAAAAATACAAAAATACAAAAATGAGTATATATACTCAGAGTGATTCGCCACCCTGGCAGCAGGAGGGTAGATGAGCCATTAAATTCCAAACTAGCATGTGCAAGCTCATCTGATCAGACGAGGACATCGAATCGACATGGCTCTCAGGAAATATCTCGACAGAGTGACCTTGGGCAGACTACCTACCAGAACCTCCATGCCTTACATTTAAGGAGTGAGGTGAGGTTTCAACCACCTCCTCCCACCTTCATTTACTTCTAGTAAGGATAAGGATCGAGGCCGAGTTGAATTGGCACCTGGAGAATGCGACGACCCCTCCTGCAGCTAAACTCGATGCTTTGGCCCTTTGCGCAGCTCTTTCAATCACCCCAAGCGACCACAGGCCGTGACCCTGTGCCTATATTCAAAGGTGCTTTCGACACTTCGCATTTCGGGGTTTCGTAACGAAGTGGAGGAGTGACCCCGTAAATTTCAAAGTCTCGGTAGCCGAAATAGTGTCGGGGAATTAATCATGCACCATGTGTCTCTGGGATGGATGGCCTGGATCAATATTTAAACGTGGGACCTCTTCTGTCCTGGACCCTCCACCGTGTGTCCTCCAAGATTGGACGGTCGGGGTTTTGCCTGGCAATGCGATATACTTGTTGTTGAGAACCTCGAAATGCTGATTAGTTTCCACCTGTCCCTGCAAGATCGGACAACCACGATCATTTCATGACTTTGGCCATAAGGGATGATCCTAGGCGCTAAACCTCGTGCAACTTCGTGGCTTTGGCTTACCTGATGACTGTCGATCTGCCCCGTCGATGGATCCTCACCGCTGAAAAATTCTCTTTGCCTGCTCGCTTGATTTTAAGCCCAAAATGGACTTCTCTGTGTACTGTGCTTGGTGCTCATGGCTGCGACCTTTGAATAAAACACATTTGATGGGTTTTTAAACCCCATTTCTTCGCATTTTACACCAAGGGCCCGAAACCAGAGAGAAACACCCCCCCTACAAGAATTAGTGATAACATTAGGCTCCATCGGGGATAGAGTCATGCCTGTGTTGCTCTAAGAACTTCTTCTACAGTTCCAGTTGCCTTCTATTGGGATATGGAGTCAATATCAAGACACCCTACTAAAAAATACATGTCGATAAGTAAAAAAAAACAAAAACAAATGCTCCAAGGAGCTTATTTATGTACAATCCTAAACTAATCTACTTTGTACATGGGGCTAGGTGAAAGCAAATTTCCACCATAGCCAATCAAGTAACTTCCTGAATGGAAGCTCCTTCATTCTGTCGACGATCACCTATAGATGGTGTAACCGTGATAGCAGAATGGCTACACTCTTCAACTCCTCCTCACAGGTTGAAGTTGAGACGAAATAGGGTGGCTCCATGTTGTGAAGGAAATACAACTCCATGTATTCCTCCACAGGCTCATAGGACCATCGACAAACTCCAGAAAATTGGTGATAGGAAGCCTCCTCTTCTACACAGTTGTTCAATTGTGGTTGAGTATCTCTGGTAGGCCCAGGTGGGTGAAAGGCTGGTGTAGGATGACTGATCTCAGGCAGTGGCTGCTCACAGGCAGGCTCTGGACAGGAGGCAAAATGTTTCTCCTCTAGTTCTTCTCCTTGGCTCTCCCAAGGGTTAGATTCAAAATCGTCATAAACAAGACCCGTGGGGAAGATCTGCTCTTCAAACTACTGCTCAGTGGTTTCTGCAGGCCCATAATAGATGATTTCTTCGTAATATCCTCCATTAGCGAACAAAGGATGAGGCTCTATAGTATTCTCTTGTAAATCCTGCATATCCAGCTCAGAACCTAATTCTTAGTTGTCATACACACGCTGGATGCTCCTATGGTCAACAAACTACGATGTGGGGCTCTTCTGCTCCTCATCTGAACAATCATCGAAGCTGGGAGAGCACAAAAATCCTCCATTTTTCAAAAATGGAATGATCTCCCAATCCTTCTTTTCAATCCCAAATGTAAATACATCATGGGAAATCTTGTGAAGAAAAAGAGAACAATCCTCTTCCACAATGGATTCTTCCTTTAAATATGAGACAACAAGATCATCGGGGGCGGAAACTAATGCCTCTACCACTATGAAATCTTCATAATCATCCTTAGTAGAGATGTCAAGAGCATCTGCCTCAAGGTATGGAAAATCCTCTGCACATCGTTCAGCTTCCAACCTGTCTAGTTTGGCAGAGAGAGATTTAATCAGCTTCATTACTTCGCCCAGAGAATCTTCTTCCTCCTCACAGCTTTGATCATCATAGCTTTCATAAGAAACAACCATATCTTGATCATGGCTGTCACATCACTTACAATAATTATGACAGATAAACTCAGAGGAAAAATACCTTTGACAATGTTTATTAAAGGCTGCATGAAACTGTTCCAAAGAGGAAAAGCTAGTAGGGGGCAAGGATTTATACCACTCACGAGCATCCCCTACTAACGAGAACAAGAACATTTTCATTAATACATCCTCATGATGTATCTCCCACTGATGCATGAGCTCATGAATCTCATGAAGGTGTTGAGCAGGATTGTCCTCTTTACGCTCTCTAAATATGGGCAAATAATCGCCCCATTCATTTAGAGAAGGGACAACATTGGGAAAACCAGGAACAACCGAAAAATTAAAAGGAGAAAACCTTCGAGCCAGGATCCTTTCCATTTCGAACCAGTGGAGTCTCCAATCGATCCTTGAATCATGGAGTCACCAGGTGAAAGATTCACAACTTTGAATGTGTCTAGTCTTTGTTCACCATCAAAGGCTAAATCTTAACGTTCTGTCCTCCCAGGAAAATTCTCAGGCTGAGAAAGAAACTGCTGAAACCTCCTCAAGAAATCTCCTCTGGGTCAGCTTTCAGGCGTGCTAAAGTAGCCACAGTCGAAACAATGAAGTGGAAATAGTGGAGTCACCAGGTGCACAATAGCAATCTTCAAGGGATTTGATGCCTGATGCACCTTCATAATCAGAGGCTCAATGTCGTTCAATCCCAGGGAAAATTTCAACTTCGTCCCCGGCAACGACACCAGAAATGTTAGCACCAGAAGTTGGCCTCAGATTGCGATGAGGAGAATCCCGATACCCATCAGTTTAAATATCACAATTTTTTTTTTAAAAGGAAATCAAATGGAAGTAAACTTAGAACAATATCGTTTAACTCAGAAAACTGGGTTGGGACAACAAAGACATGTGAGGTATTAATCTAACTTAGGCCAACAATTTTTCATAGTGGTGAGTAAGTGGAAGGAAAGAATAAGGAAGTAAAGTCTGCTCTAGACATTCGGTCTTCCAGCAGCCTTTAAAGGGGGGAAAAGTCTCGGATACGAGATCCTCTCAGACCCGAGAAACTTCAAGAACACTTAAAATGTTGCAAAACTAATATAATCAAACATACATCATATAGTTATAGCAACACCTGACTGGATCATCAATGCCCGGGCTTTAATATTCAGAGGAAAAAGGAGAGGAAAGTTTGGCTGCCATTAAACAAGAAGTCTCAAATGTAAGTCTATATTAGAGAACCATAGGCTTCGTTAAAGCTTTACAATTGGGAGCTTATCTCTACCATCGATGCTTACAAAAATACAAAACTGAGTATATATATTTAGAGCGATTCAACACCCTGGCAACAGGAGAGTAGCTGAGCCATTAAATTCCAAACTAGCGTGTGCAGGCTCATCTGATCAGACGAGGACATCGAATCGGCATGGCTCTCAGGAAATCTCTCGATAGGGCAACCTTGGGTAGACTTCCTACCAGAACCTCCATGCCTTACATTTAAGGAGTGAGGTGAGGTTTCAACCACCTCCTCCCACCTTCATTTACTTCTAGCAGGGATAAGGATCGAGGCCGAGTTGAATTGGCACCTGGAGAATGCGGCGACCCCTCCTGTAGCTAAACCTGACGCTTTGGCCCTTTGCGCAACTTTTTCTATCACCCCAAGTGACCACAGGCCGTGACCCTACGCCTATATTCAAAGGCGCTTTTGGCACTTCACATTTCGGGGTTTCATAATGAAGTGGAGGAGCGACCCCCTGTCTTTCAAAGTCCCGGTAGCCGAAATAGTGCCCAGACATTAATCGTGCATCATGTGTCTCTAGGATGGATGACCTGGATCAATATTTAAATGTAAGACCGCTTCTAGCCTGGAACCTCCGCCGCGTCTCCTCCAAGGTTGGACGGTCGTGATCCCTTTCATCGAACGACCACCATTTTTCGACGCTTGGGGCTTGACTTTCCCGAAAGGCCTCATCTATGGTCCAGATCTGTGCCACGTGCTTTCCTTCTTTAGGCCTCGCCTCTCCATAGAACCCTGGGCTATGACCATGGGCCAGGCTCCCGGGGCTTCGTGTTTCGCGTTTCAAGGTTTTTCCTGGAAATGCGATATACTTGTTGTCGAGAACCCCAAAATGTTGACTACCGAAATGCCTACTAGCTGCCACCTGTCCCTGCAAGATTGGACGACCATGATCATTTCGTGACTTTGTCCATAAGGGATGAGCCCAGGTGCTAAACCTCATGCAACTCCATGGCTCTGGCTTACCCGATGACCATTGATCTGCCCCGTTAATGGATCCTCACCGCTGAAAAATTCTCTTTGCCCGCTCGCTTGATTTTAAGCTCGAAATGGACTTCTCTGCATACTGCGCTTGGTGCTCATGGCTGCGATCTTTGAATAAAACACATTTTATGGGATTTTAAACCCCATTTCTTCTCATTTTACACCAAGGGCCCAAAACCGGAGAGAAACACCCCCCCACAAGAATTAATGATAACGCAATCCAATGGGTGTGAATTTATGAGCTGAAGTCGAACACTCGGTGAAATATTCCAATCAAGGGTCAATAATGAAAACCCACTGTCGAAAGTGAGGAAACCTGCCATTGAGGCATGCAAGTTCCAAGGTACCAATTAGTTTCTAAGTCTAATTCCTGGATAATTAGTCAAAGTTGACAGGAAAACACCTGTCACAGGAGGGCCTTGATGTATCCCTCATTAATGACATGAAACGGGTAAAACGATTTGAAGTAGATTAGAGTAACAAGTGATTCAGGACTGACTCAGGGATGGCCGAAACAATAGAAGGCTTAAGGATTGCAGAAATGGTCGACGCAATAGAAGACTTTCCGAGTTGAACTTCTCTTTGAACATATTGATGACACTGTTAGCACCATGTTTTTTATAGTTAGAGTCACATGTTTGTCCAATTTTGTTTTTTGTCATGACTTAGTTTTTTGAAAAAAACAAAGTTTTCCTAGATAAGTCACAGTTGGTGTGGAAAATTTTATGAGGTCAGTGACAAAAATAAGGGGTAGTTTGAAAAATCAAGTAAGGACTTTGGATAAAAGTTGGAAAAAAGGGTGAAGGATTAGTCATGTTTGAATTGTAAGGGTTTATCTTCTTAAATTTCGAGTCATGTCAAAAAAGGGGAATTTAGGTACCAAAGTCGAGTCAAGTGGTTAGGATAAAGGTCATGTCAAAAGATATTATGAGCATCATTATCTAATCATGAAGTTATAAAAGTGAACAATCATGGCACTCCTATCATTTTTACTTTGCACACTTCAAAAGTGTATCTGTTGCACGAGTTTGCTGCACAAATCTTTAACCTGCTTTCAAAATTCTCATTGCCACGGATTTACCATCCTCTTCCATGATTTCATTCCTTATCCGTTCAAGCATAAATATTGGTCACCCTTCATGCTTCTCCATCACTTTCAGAATTTTTGCGTCATCCATAGTTTTTTCAGCAAGCTCTGGAGCCCTTCGCTTCGTAAAAACTATTTGTTGTCAGTCGTTATGTAAGTCTACTATTTTAATTTTTCCGCGTCTCCTCCATTGCTTTCAGCCATTGCTTAAAATTCTTATTGGAGCTCGTTGTAAACTAGCCTTTGGAATGAGTTGTTTCTTCTCACAGTCAGCCTTCCTTCTTCTGAACTACCTACTATTGTGCTGAGATTTTTGTTGCACCAAGTTTCCCATTGTTGTTTGTTGTCGCGCCAATTTTTCCCACTGCGCCAAATTTTTCCATCACACTTTTATGCCGCGCCAAGTTTTCCACTACGTCAAATTTTTTCGTCACACTTTCCTTCCACGCCAAGTTTTCCACTACACCGAATTCCTCATTGCGTTGAATTTTCTGTTACTGATTTGTTTTTTGCACAAAGATTCCTGTTGCTACCTTTTCTTGTTGTTTCTGCAAATTTCATCATTCTTATTCATTGCGCATAGAGGGTATTACAATTTATTGTTGCGTGGTTGAAATCAACATATACCAACACCATGGAAACTTCCCAAAGAAAAATAAAGAATGCAAGAAGTGGCATGGCCATGAGGTTTGAACCTCAAGATTTAAAGTTAATAAATGCAGACCTAATGATCAGGGTGTCTTTTGAACAAGTCGGATTTATGTGTTTCTGTGAAAGGATTCAAGGATATAATGCGCAACTAACTGAGTAGTTCGCCTTCAATTTTACTGGTGTCAATGCGACAATTGCGGGAATCACTTTCCAAGTGACAGAGGAAACTATGTCAACTGCGATGGAGATCTCTCTGTAGGGAGAAAAATGGTTTAAAGGTATGCCTTTAGACATTTCATGTTATATGGCTTTCATCAAGCCTGAATATCGAAATCAGAAAATTCGAGCCGACATTCCAAGCGAGTACCTCCTGGAGCCTTTTGATAAAATTTTGAAGATAATCAGGAAATACTTCACTCATGAAGGAAGATTCGACAAGGTGCATCCATACCACATCAAGTTACTGATGCATTTCACAGGGAAAAATCCCTTAAAATTACCTTTCCTCTTGTGTCGAATCCTGGAAAAGATGGCAGACAATGTCCAGGCCAAAGATGATCAACGAGGGAACAACTCATTCCATTTTTCATTAATTAAAATGTTAGTGGTTGAAGTGTTGAGAAATTTGAACAAGGACTAGAATTATTTTCTGATTTCGGCTAACATTCCCAGAGACCCTAAAGGAGACATTCCTCTATCTTTTGAGGAATAAACACTTCATAGTTCAAAGGCGATAAAGGAACATGTTACTAAAAAAAGAAAAGGGAAATAAATAGAAGACTTGTCATTCGGTTAGCCAACATCCCAGAAGAGAAACAGGTTAATATTTACTGATAAAACTGAGGATATCCAAGATCTGAGTAAACCATGCACCAAGTCCTTTGCCAAGATATTTATCATACACACAATTCACCTAGAGCTTGTTGAATGTGCAAACAAGGTAATTGTTGAAAGACAAGTGGAGTTAGGTGAGAAAAATGCAAATACTCAGAAAATGAAACAAAAACTAAAGCAAGCTCAACACATCATAACCAAATTTTATCAAGAAAAAAGAGAATTGAGAAGGAAGATAGTAGAAAAGATTATTGAAATACCAACATCATAGAGTCAAGCAGGTCGGTTATCTCCTACCTTGCCAACAATAAGAGAAAATAATATAAATTGCCTTAAAAATCAGCTCAGAGTGGCCCAATATGTAATCATTGAGCTTAGGGAGGAAAAGAGGATGTCAGAGGAAATAATCATGGAACATTTCAAAGAATGCAGACTAGCTATTGATAATGCATGTGCAGCTCTCTTCGACACTCAATTAAAATTGAAAAGAAATGGGGCTTTGTTGAGACAAATGAAGAATTTGAAAAGATAAATCTTGTCATTGAGAGGGAAAAATAACGCCTTACAACTGCATGTGACTTTGAACAAAGAAGATACAAACAAATTGGATAATTCCATTCTCTGCAGGCAACTGGATTCGCGCGTGCAACCTTTGCATGAAGTTTCTCCATGCGAAATCACTGCGCAGATTTCGCAACCAACAGTTGCGCAACAAAAACCATAATCTACTGCGCAACAGTGACAATGTTGTCCAACAATACGTATAATGTTTCATCACAACCGTATGGTTGTGATTTGCCTAAAATATTTATGATTGTAAACAACATCCTGGTTAGTTTATGATTGCCAGATCGGTGTTCCTATTTTTGATAATTTTTGTAAAGGTTGTTATTCTCTTTGAAAACAACTAGATCCACAACTTTAGGAGATAATAGTTTGATTCCTAGCAGCTTAGTGTCGCTTTACTTTCTATATATAGGGACTATTTTGATGTAAAAAAGGGGCACAAGCAAAAGTATAGATATTTTGATCCTCTGTGTAATTTCCTGAATCTAAAGAAATACAAATGCAGAAGTCCCGAGTTCCTTAAGATAAATATTCTAATGGTGATGCTCTGAAGTTTGTACCTCTCCTTGTATGTATTTCACGTGTATTCATATTCATTTTCACTTCTCTTCTGTTTAAATTGGTAAATTTTAAAGTCCAGAATTCATCTAAGTGGTGCTCTAAACTGAACCGATTTAAATTTTCTCTGTCTTCCCAGCTCAGATCAAAATTCATCCACTGCAGTGCTCTGATTTTGTTGTATGTTTCTTTTATTCTTTCGCCCTACATAATCAAATTAAATATTGAAGTTCATCACCTTGTTTAGCCTTTGTTCCTCTGAGGAGTTCTACCTACCAATCATTGTTTCTTTATTTTCAGGGGTTGAATCCATAGCCCTAGAAACATTATCTCTTGTCAATAGACCTGTTAAAAATCTACCTTGAAGTTTAAAATCTAGCCATCAAGAAAAACAACTTGTCTATCAGAGATCAAGTCTCAGAGAGAGATCTCTCTAGATTGGGAAGTCTAGTTTCTAGTCTTAAAGTTGGTTTGTAGGTTACCTTTGTAGATTGCTTTTTCAACTCAACAATTTACTCAACGTTGACATTTTGGTGCCATTTTCAGGGACGAAATTGAAAATTTTCCTTAGGAAGAACAACTAAAAGCTTAGATTTGATTCCTGAGGGTAACAATGAATCAGACACCTTTTTTGGCTGAATTTGTTTTATTACCCTGGTGACTTCATTTGAAAAGATCAATAGCATATTTTTTTTGTTTTGAGTAAATAAGAAATACTGGCTCCAAAGAAAATCCACACTAGAAGGAACCTTGATCTAGAACCT
The DNA here is from genome assembly GCA_009831015.1 of Picea engelmannii. NCBI lineage: Eukaryota > Viridiplantae > Streptophyta > Pinopsida > Pinales > Pinaceae > Picea > Picea engelmannii. The sequence goes on along the minus strand of ML831433.1, from coordinate 8,339 downwards.
ATTGCATATGTGTATGATCCTGAGAACATTTTTCACAAAAGAAAGGAAAGGACAGTTAAATCATTTGCCTTCATGGACATAAATCTATCATTACCCAAAGATGGTTTAAAAAGTATCGATGACCTTGACTTTGATTTAAAATTTGAGCAAACCTTGTTAAGATCTAGATCAGAATCTAAGTTGAATGAAATTATATTTGATGAGAAGAAATTCCAGTCTTTGATTCCCATTGTCCCCATTCAGACTATTCCTATTCATATTGTCCCTTCTTAGACTATTCAGATAGCCCAAAATCCTCCTGGAGCCATGGCAGCCAGATTTGCTCCTCTTGCCTTGCCTGCCCAATTGCATGATTTACCCCAAAATTATAATTAGAGAATCAGGTCATTCGATGCTAAAGAAAATACATCAGCCCAAAGACACTTGGATTGGTTCAATGATTTTGTTGATCTAGAGGAAGTAGATCATGAGGATGCAAAACTCAGGTTGTTCGCACAAAGTCTTTCAGGAGAAGTCATAAAATGGTTTAAAACTCTTCCTACAATGAGTATCCTTAATTTTGTATCTTTTGAAACACTTTTTCTTGCAATGTGGGGTGATAAAAAGAATCCTCTCCAGTTTCTAACTCAGTACAATAATATAAAAAGATCACCAAATGAAACAGTACAAGAGTTTTCAACCATATTTATGAAAGTCTATAATTCAATTCCTACATAAGTTAAACCTCCTCCTGGAGTTGCTCAACTTCGATATGTTGATTCCTTTGATAGTGAATTTGCCTTGTTGTTAAGAGAAAGAAGATCCAATACATTAGATGATATGATGAGCGATGCAATTGAAGTAGAGGTAAATTTGATGGCATCAGGGAAGATCAAACATAATCCTGACAGAGATGTCAAGAAGGTCCAAGGAGAAGCACAACCCTCAACTTCTCAATCATCAGATGAGAAATTTGATTTGATGATGAAGACTATGGAAAGATTCATGGAAAGAATGTCCTTGGAAAATAAGCCTTCCACTAGGGATCAAACTGATTTTCAACGCAGAAATCAAAATTTCAGAAGAGCTCCAGTTCCTCATATTAGGTAAAGAGATAAGAGAAATCAAGGTGATCAAGAAATAAAACCCCCTTTCCAAAACAACTATGCAAATGAGGATTTTGATCCAACAATTGAAGACAATATGCATTATTGTGATGATACATAAACAAATGTGTTTTTAACAAAAGAAGAAAATGATCAATTTATGGATGCAAATGACAAGTTTATGTAGGACAATGATGATATGTTTTCATTGGATACATAAGAGCTCGGGAAAGGATACCACAATGCTATTATGCAGCTCCAGAAACAGTACAACCTCAAGAGTAAAAAGGTTCCTGTAAATCTTCCAAGAACAAATCCTACAAGGGAACTTCAGACCAATACACCTTCTTCGAGTCAACCAAATAAAGATAATTAAGCAAAGGATGCAATGGAGAAAGGAAAACCCGGAGAATAACCCCCAAAGAAATTACATGAGGTAAGAAAGGAAGCAATTGTCAAAGAGGTAGAAAAGGCTTCGTCTCCTTTTAATTTTGAAAGTGAGATGGATAAAATCAAAATTTATGTTCCATTTAATGAGTTGATTAAGAATGGAGAATATAGGAATCATACCATTAAAATGATAAAAATGGAAGAAGCCCCTGACATCTTGAATGTACAATATGATCACCCTGCTATCTTGTTTGGCCCACGTGTGGAGGAGAGTGGCGATGATGATGTTCCTCCTTTATATGTCAATCTTAAAATCCATGACATGACCTTACATAATACTATTTTAGATTCAAGATCATCACATAATTTGATGCCCAAGGTCGTCATGGATGAGTTGGGACTTGATATTACAATACCTTATAAGGATCTATTCTCTTTTGATTCAAGGAAGGTTAAATGTTTGGGTTTAATCAAAGACCTGGTTGTATCATTGTCTCAAATTCCTTCAAAGATATGATCATGGATGTGGTGGTTGCTAACATCCCTCCTAAATTTGGCATGCTTTTATCTAGATCTTGGGCTGCAAAGTTAAAGGGAACTTTGCAAATGGATATGTCATATGCTATTATCCCTATTTTCGACCAAGAAAGGAGGTTGTATAGAGAAGTACTACTCAAAGTACATGGTGAGTAGCAAAACTCAACCAAATAATCATCCCATTTACTCTATTGATACTGAAGCTGGTTCCTCTATTTTTTATAATGACTTGAGTTTTGAAGAAGGGAATCCAACAACTATCATAGCTATTAAAGCCGAAACTGATCATCAAGAAGAGGAGATTACAAATAAGAAAAACAGTGTTGAAGATGAAATGTGGAATATGAGCTTTGATGGAGCTGCTAGCATGGAAGGAGCAGGAGCTGGTGTGTGGATTAATCCTCCAAAAATCTATTCTTATAAGCTTGTTTTTTATTGTACCAATAATATGGCCGAATATGAAGCACTGATTTTGGGATTGAAGACTTTAAAAGAATTGGGTGCTAGGAGGATAGTTGTACATGGAGACTTTGAGCTTGTTATCGTCCAGGTAAAGGGTATTTATCAGTACAAGCATCCTATATTGAGATCATATAGGAATTTAGTGCTTGATATTCTTGAAGAGTTTTCATAATAAAATTTATCGGTGATTCCTAGGGGGAAAAATCAAATTCTAGACACATTGGCTACTTTAGCTTCGGTTTTCAAAATTTCAATTTTTCCTAATAAAAGGTATGAAATCGAGGTCAAGCATAGGCCAGCAATCCCTGATAACATTAAATATTGGAAAATATTTGAAGAGGATAAACAGGTAGAAAGATTCCTTAAGATGAGTGATGAATTTCTAATTTAAATATTGATGATGAGTGTTGTTATGAAGATAATGAAGATGCATATGTGTTCAACAATGATGCCATTTTTTAGAATCAGATTGCTGGAAGAGATGTAGTGCAATTCAAAAATAACATTATCCCTAAAGGCCTGGTCCCATTGGAGAAAAGTTTTGACAATAATGATGTAGCCATAAATCCTAAAATCACTGCAAATGATGAGGATATATAAGATTGCAACATTGGGACTCAAGAGGATCCCAATATCATCAAATTGTCAAAATCGCTCAGTCCAAAAATTAAAAAGAGGTATGTCAGTCTTATGAAGGATTTTCCTGATGTCTTTGCATGGAGTTATGAATATTTGAAGGTATAATATATTATTGTAATTCAACATGTAATTCCCATCAAGGATGATCATAAACCCTTTAAGAAGAAGAATAAATCCTCTGTTGTTTACCTTGATTGAAAAGGAGGTAAGGAAACTGTTTGATGCCAAAATTATTGTGTCCTTAAGATTTTCCAAATGGGTGGCTAACCTAGTGCATGTCAGGAAGAAAAGCGATGAGATAAGATTATGTGTGATTTTCGTAATCTAAACAGGGTGTCTCTCAAAGACAATTATCCACTTCCCAATATGGATTATATCCTACAAAAAGTGGTGGGATCTCAGAAGATATCAATGCTTGATGGATTTTATGGTTACAACCAGATTATGGTACATCCAAATGACCAAGAAAAGACAACTTTTACAACACCTTGGGGCACTTTCATCTATGCAAAAATTCCTTTTGGGATTATGAATGTTGGAGTGACTTTCCAAAGGGCCATGGACATAGCCTTTGCCGATGAAAATGACCAGTTTATTGTTATTTACTTAGATGATATCACTAGATTTTCAAACTTCGATGATCAACATCTCAAACATCTAAGAAGGGTTTTCCAGAAATGTAGAAAGTTTGGCATCTCATTGAATCCGAAAAAGTCCAACTTTGGAATGCAAGAAGGAAAATTTCTTGGATGCATCATTTCAAAGGAAGGGATAAAAATAGACCCCAATAGAGTGGAAGCAATTCTAAAGATCGACACTCCTTAGGGCAAGAAAGAGGTACAGTCCTTCCTAGGAAAAGTGAATTTTTTGAGAAGGTTTATTCCTAAATTGGCTGAGATCATAAAGTATATCACAAACATGCTTAGGAAAGGAAATGAAATAAAATGGAATCCTGAAGCTAGGAAGTCTTTTGAAGATATTAAAGTGGCGTTGACCAAAGCTCCAGTGTTAGCCAATCTCGATTTTACAAAATATTTTATTTTCTTTTCTTTTTCCTCAGAACACACTATTGCTGGTGTTTTGTTGCAAAAATATGATAAGAACTTTGAAAGGCCTATATCTTATTATAGCAGGAAACTGAGAGACTCTCCAATAAGGTATGACATCATGGAAAAACATGCATTTACCTTGGTGAAAGCTCTTAAAGAATTTAGAACTTATATCTTGCATTCCCATGTCATTGCTTATGTACTGAGAAATTCTGTAAAGGACATTTTGACCCAGCCTGATCCTGATGGGAGAAGGGGAAAATGGATAGAAGTAATGTTGGAAAATTACCTCGAAATCAAACCTACAAAGTTGATTAAAGGTCAAGGGCTTGCAAAATTGATGGCACAGTCAAATTGTGATGTTTTGGGAATCAATTTTAATGTTGATTTATCAGAAAATTCAGAAGAAGAAACAATCCCACAGATATCCCAAAGGTTCCTTGATTCTCCTTGGTATGCTGATATTGTTTATGTATTAAGAAATTTGCAAGCTCCTCCCGGGTTGAGAAAAACCAAAGCTAGATTTTTGAAGTTGAAAGCAACAAATTTTTGCATTTTGGACCATTCTCTGTATTGGAAAGATCCAGGTGAGATCTTGTTGAGTTGTTTGCTGGAAGAGGAAATGAAAAGGATATCAAAGAGTTTCACAAAGGTGACTATGGGGGACATCATTATTGGAAGACTACTATGCACAAAATATTGAGGGCAGGGTTTTATTGGCCCGATATTTTTTCTGATGTATACAAGGAAGTTTTCGGCTACCATGAATGCCACATCTTCGATGGAAAAAGAAAGTTGCACCCTCTACCTTTAAATCCTATCTCTGTTGAAGTACCATTCATGTAATGGGGTCTTGATTTTATAGGGGAAAATCATCCGCCATCCTCTTCTCAACATAGGTGGATTCTGATAGCCACAAACTACTTCACCAAATGGATTAAAGCAATCCCAACAAGGCAAGATACTGATACTGTCATCATTCAATTTTTAGAAAGTAATATTTTGTCTAGATTTGGTTGTCCAGTCAATATCATCACTGATAATGCAGCGACATTCAAATCCAAGAAAATGGAGAAATTATGCAGTGACTATAATATAACTCTTGGTCATTCCACTGCTTATTACCCACAAGGTAATGGGTTGGCTGAATCGTCTAATAAAAACTTGACCGTGATTATTAAGAAGCTTCTATAAGAGAACAAGAAATCTTGGGACAAAAATCTCATATATGCATTATGGGCTGACAAAATTACCAGTAAAAGGTCTATTTCCATATCGCCTTTCCAGACCGTATATGGTTCATAGAAAAATTTTCCTACCTCATTAGGACTGCCAATGATGAGACTGATGCAAGAACAACAAGATGAACCTAACGATACTTTAAGGAGAATAAACCAATTAATCCATGTACATCAAATGAGAGAACATCTCTTCAATAAATCACAGCTGCACCAGGATAAAATGAAATTTGATAGACACACTAAGGAAGATGACTTCAAGGTGAATGATTTGGTACTGAAGTGGTGTTGAGATTTGGGTACCTTGGAAAGTGGTCTCCTTGTGTTTGTGAGATTCTAAACACATGAGGGAAGTACTTTGTACCATGTACTATGTACTTTATGTCGAATTTCACTTTGACTTAGGAGATTTAAGTCAAAAGTGAAATTTGGTCATTTTAGCCTAAAGTGGTAATTAATTCACAAAGTAGGTGAATTAATAGACATAAAGTGAAACTATGGAAACTTAAGTAAAGTGGGTTTTGAGTTGAGATTCATTTGAGATGATCTCAACCATTGATTAGGGATGATATGAGATGATCTCATCCACCCAACTTTTAGGTTTCCTTATGCATCCTAAAGGAGGGCACAAGGGGCAAAGGAGAGGTCATTCAGTCATTTGTTCACTCCAAGAGTTTGAGAGATAGCAAGAGGATGAGGTTTCAAGCATTGGGAGAGGAAAGATTGGGAGCCTCCTTGCATGGAGGGTTCATGGAGGCTTAGTGCCCAATTTATTTATTGAGTATCTTCCAATACTAAGGAGGGCACATGATCTAGATGGATATTGGTGGCCACTCACCTATTCCAACTGACTCCTTGTGTTCATTTTTTTGTTCAGCACGTTCTTATGTACTACCTTGTAATTGTGGGTTCTACACTTATAGGGATATATGAAACCCCACACATCCTCCAGGTCGATACATGTGGACTCTCACCTAATCCAATTGGATTATTTTGTATGTTTTCATGTCATCACATCTTGTTGTACTTCCAGGGCCGTTTTGGGGCCCTAAACGTTGTTTTTTTGTCTCGCCACAACCAAACTATAGGCAGAGTTGGAGTTTGATGACACAATGTGTAGTTTTCTAAAAGACCTTTCCAATGGGATATCACACACCTAAAACAGAGGTCGTATGAAAAGTTTACGACCCTGAGAAGTTGAGGTACCAAATTACACCAACTTACCCATAGGGCCCACATGAATTTTGGCGTTTCACCTTCTAGGGTTAGGATTTTGGATGTCTAGGGTTTTGGCATTCATGAGTAATCTCAAAAAGGCATCTGGAGCCTCATCGTAATCCATTCTTCTCAGACATATGCGCATAGAAACCACATCTCTTCTCAGAGATAGATACCACCATTCGAGCAAGTGTTTCAGTTCTGCAGTTTTAAAGTTTCAACCTATTTCATTATTTAATAGAAGATATTGTTCATTGGATATTTGTGTTGTTCTTCATATCTCTATGTTTATTGTATTCAATCTGTTAATCAGTTCGTTTCGCTCCTAAATCTGGATCAATGCACTTGAGGAGTAGGGCGCATCATCATGGGGGAGGTATTAGAGAGCTCAGTTTGCAATGAGGTTTGTTTCAAAGGGAGGCTGCACTCCAATATCAGAGTATTGTGGAGGGGTTTCTTGTTCAGAGCGTCCAGTTGGCATCTGGATCCATTTCAGTGGTCTTGGAAGCATTTATGGGGGGCACACCATCCTAGGATGCTCTTGCTTCATTTGGAATTGTATTTCACCTTGGATCAAGCTACTATTGTATCAGGTTCATCTATATTTTGTACTTATTGTATTCCACCATCTATTCTCCTCATATATAGACATATATTCCAAACTGGTTTTCCCCGGGGGGGTTTTATCCAAGGTCATGTTGACCAAAAATACCTGTGTTCAATTTCATGTGTGTTAGAGTGTAGAAATACTGTATTTTCAGCTGTAAAGATCTCTATGTAAGTCAGTTGCGTAAAAACTATTTGTTGTCAGTCGTTATGTAAGTCTGTTATTTTGATTTCACTGCGTCTCCTCCATTGCTTAAAAGTCTTCTTGGAGCTCACTGTAAACTAGCTTTTGGAACGAGTTGTTTCTTCTCACAGTCAACCTTCCTTCTTCTGAACTACCTACTGTTGTGCTGAGATTTTTTTTGCACCAAGTTTCCCATTGTTGTTTGTTGCCGCACCAATTTTTCCCACTGCGTCGAATTTTTCCGTCATACTTTCCTGCTGTGCCAAGTTTTCTACTATGCCAAAATTTTCCTTCACACTTTTCTGTCACGTCAATTTTTCCACTGTGAATAATTTTTCCGTCTCACTTTACTGCCACGCCGAATTTTATGTTACTGATTTGTTTTCCACACAAAGATTCATGTTGCTACCTTTTATTGAAGTTTCTGAAAATTTCATCATTCTTATTTGCTGCGTAGAGAGGGTATTCCAATTTATTGTTGCGCACTTGAAATTAACATATACCAGCACCATGGAAACTTCTCAAAGAAAAAGAAAGAATGCAAGAAGTGGTAGGGCCGTTAGGTTCGAATCTCAGGATTTGAAGTTAAAAAATCCAGACCTAGTGATCAAGGCATCTTTTGAACAAGCCGAATGTATGCATTTCTGTGAAAGGATTCAAGGATATAATGTGCAAATGACTAAGCAGTTCTCCCTCAATTTTACTGGTGTCAGTGCGACAATTGCGGGAATCACTTTCCAAATGATAGAGGAAACTATGTCAGCTGCGACGAAGATCCCTCTGCAGGGAGAAAAATGGTTTAAAGGTATGCCTTTAGACATTTCATGTTATATGGATTTCATCAAGCCTGAATATCGAAATTGGAAAATTCGAACCGACATTCCAAGCGAGTATCTTCTGGATCCTTTTGAGAAACTTTTGAAGATAATAA
>ML831432.1:12944-54473 GCA_009831015.1 Picea engelmannii | reverse complement strand
TTGAACCGCCAGAAGGGCTCAGGGATCTAACAAATTACACTCCCCTTGAACAACGGTTGACATCCACTCCATAATTCGGGACTCCAGGAGTCCCTCACCTTTTGAAACAACGACTTAACTTTATCGGAGTGTGAACTACCGAACTTCCAGAGGATGAAGGATCGAAGATCTACGACCCTCATTCAATCACCAGATCCACGTCTATACGTTACTCCGAGACTTCATAGCTTCGAGGTTTCTTAAATCTTAGAAATTTATGAACCAAACTCGTTGAATCACTGAAACCTTGAGGAGCCAATGGCTTGCATTCACTCACTGATCTACGGTGTAGTTCCACTCTGCAACTTCTGGTTTCGGGGCTCTTTTAATACAAACAACTCAGATCTTCCGAAGTGATGAAGCCCGAAGGTCTCGGGGTTAACGGGTATGCTACTCTAGTATGATCAGACAGTTGTGGGGATTTCCACTCCTCACGATCAGATCATGTCCACTAATTCTTCAAAGATATTTCACACCCTTGATTTCTTCACTTGAACCCTTCACACGCTTTTTCTCCTGAGCTTTGTCATTTTTGAAGTAAAATCTAGTGCTCACTTGCGGTTCCCTCCTGATCTCTGGACATTAAAAGGTCACATGCACACTTAATGCGCCTACTTAATGTAAGTTTTACACTGTCTCTCTTGAGATTTTTTCTTCAGAAGTTAAAGGCCTCTGCTCACCTTGAGTGGTCTTTGTGTACACCGTGCACTATTTCTATGGAACTTTGGGCCTTCAAGGAGCCTGTTTATGCACTTATGGAGTTGGCTCCAGGCATGTTTGCACTATGACACCCGGAAGAGAAACTTTGGGTTTCTTACAAAATCTTAACTCTCTATCAGAACAGACTTTCACACGGTTGCAAAATTACTTCATCACAGTGTCTTTTTAGTTTGTAAAGTACATAGTAAGCTTACAATTCCTCTAAGTGTTTGAGATATTTTCTCTTCTCTTCCTTTCCCTTTCAAATACATATATATATATATATATATATATATTATGTTAACTCATAGTATCTCCTTACTTGGTTGTTCAATAGAGGATTGTTACAATACATAATAATGATTGATGCTTGCAATTCATTGAGGAAATATTTGTTTGTTAAATGGTGCATGATAATATTTTTGTTTATATAGTGGATGATAATTATATGACAGATTTCTGAAGAGGTGGCATATTATCTAGATGATTTTTAACTATTGTTATTATAAACTTTTAGGGAAGGAAAATTTGTCTAATATTTGAGGATTGGATGATTAAATAGGAGTTATGATTAAGTACTTTACTGTTATTTAATACTGACTCTAGATTTGAGTTGGGTACGAGAATTAGATGCTTCCTTGTTCCTCAGAACAATCGCCTATCTTGAGACCTTAAATGGTCAAAATAAATCAGATGAATCCTAGACTTGAGCGTTGATTATGTGTATTGGAGGTCCTAACCTTGTAGGTAGGTTGGATGGGTATATATCATGGAAGGATTGTGTTATGATTAACTATGTTAGTAGAAATGATGTTGTATAATGAAACTTGTGGTATGGGAGGTAATGAGAAATGAATTTGTAATATTGAAGTATTTTAATGTCGAGTAACATTTTTTCTTGATGTTTCCTTAAAAAAAAACAAATACCACTACTGTACTCACTTACTTTTATGTCGAAACATATGGGTTGTTACATATGGTATTAGAGCGGGTTCAACCCTGCGACATTTGGACCGTTATGCCATCCACTGTGTTAAACTAAATGATTGAGTTAGATCTCTAATAAAAATATGAAATTGTTCTTGCAGGTCATCATGGTTAGAGAGAGCAGGGGAAGTAGACGACGTGGTGTTGGAGGAAGAGGTGTGACACCTCCGATAATACCCACGCCAGAAAGGTCTGAACCCCAAGGAGATGAGAAGAATGTTGAACAAGTGCAGGTTGTTGTGGGATATGTGGTAGGCATGACGATATCCTTCTAGAGGATGTCTAAGGCATTGATTAACTGCCTGGATCGAGATGAGGGAAGAGCTTTTGTACCCAATGAGGTTTCATCGTGCACTATGTCTAGCAGTGGTAGTATACATAGAGATCTCGAGAAAGTGAATTTTCCCTAGTTCATGGGTGCCACGAACGACTTAGCCATCGAGGCATGGTTGGAGAATATGGTGATGTGTTTCACACTTCATGATTACACCTCCAGCATGAAAGTACGCATGACAATATTTCAAATTAAGGGGAGTTCTCTTCTATGGTGGAAGACGCTCCTACCTCAACTAAACATGGACGTTGAAGACGTGTCATGGGATTTGTTTGAGGAACAATTCCGAGAGAGGTATTTGTCTGAGGAATTCATTAAGTGCCAAATTAATGAGTTCAACGCCTTACGACAAGGTGGTCGCATGATTATAGAGTATGATGCCATATTCATGGAGCTACTTAGGTATGCTCCACATCTGAACACAGATAAGTTAAAGGTCAACAAGTTTGTGTTCGACCTCATAGCTGAGGAAGATTTGAATGATGGGAGTCGGGGTAGGACTCCTTCTCGACCGACTGGACAAACGAAATCAGGAGCACAACAACATCACACATCAGCCAGATAGGCTTCAGGGAATCGAGATAGGCCCATAGGACCTATGTTCATGAAACCACGGTGAAAAAATACTCAACAGAGGACTCCTTACAAAGGACCAAAACAACAACAATAATGTCGTCCACAAAAACAATAGTTTAGGCATGTTCATCATAACAGACTGGGATCACATACTATTAGACCAACAACTTCTACTTCTGGGACCAAGAGAATTGGACCGAAGACTGGATGTTGGACATGTGGTGAGCCACATTACCAGTGAGACTATCCGATTGAGAATGCCAGAGCGGCTGGATCATCAGGACTCACTACAGTTGGATATTTGGGAAAGGCCCACATGATACATGCATCGGTGAACAACCGCTAGGTTGAGAACTAGTCCACTATGTTAGACATGTCAGGTACAATAACCAACCAAAATTTCAGTATATTGATAGATCCAAGTGCTACAAAGAGCTTTATCTCTAGTGCAACGATGAATATATTTAAGTTTAAGGCAGTCAAGCATGATGAGTTTAGATACATAGAAATGGCATCGGGTGCTAAACAAAAGGTTGGAAGAAATATTATAGACTGTAGTATTAACTTGGGGGACTTTGTAATGAAGGTAGATATTTATGTCACAATATTAGGATCTTATGACATAGTGATTGGTATGGATTGGTTGGAATCACATGATGCGATACTTAACTGTAAGACAGAACGGTTAAGTTTGACAGATGATTTGGGACAAAGTAGAGTGATTGTAGGAAGAAATCGGGGAGTGTCCTTGAGGTTTATTTCTTCTCTACAATTGCAAAGAGTATGCGCAAGGGATGCAAGTCATATGCAATCTTAGCGCTACATGAAAAGGGTGAGGTGGAAGGACTATAAAACCTTCCTATATTGCAAGAGTTTGTAGATGTGTTTCCAGAAGAGTTACCATGTTTATCGCCCAAAAGAGAGTTGGAGTTTACAATAGACTTGAAACCTGGAACTAAACTGATAGCGAGAACGCCTTATCGGATGTCAATGCTTGAATTGCAGGATTTGAAAATGCAATTGAAGGCATTGTTGGATTTGGGACTGGTATGTCCAAGCATATAGCCGTGGGGTTCTCCAGTGATATTTGTTAGAAAGAATGATGGATCATGGAGGCTTTGCATTGACTACCGTCAATTTAACAAAACTACAATCAATAACCAGTATATGTTGCCAAGGATTGGCGATTTATTTGATCATATGAAAGGAGCGACGATGTTTTTGAAGATTGACTTGAGATAAGGATATCACCAGTTACAGATTAAAGAGGAATATATCCCTAAAATCGTGCGCCTTCTTCCTGAACCGTTGATCTAGTTCAATTTTGAATAGATCCTCGTTGTTAATCTTCTTCCCCAATCAACTCTTCACCGTTGATTTGGATAAGCTTCCCTTAACGTATCGGGATATCAACCTCCACCGTATATCTCTCCTCTGATCACTTCCCATTGTCAATATGATCAAATATTTCCTTAGTTACATCATCATCATCAACAACTAATAGAAGTTTCAACCTTACCCTATTTTGTCTAGTACACCTCTGACAATTTGGATAACCCCTTTGATTACCGCCATGTGTCTTCTTCAAGAACCACAAATATAGTTTAATATGGATAGATCCTCACCTTTGGTTCTTAGTGATCAATGGTGATGGTCCATTGGCCTCCATTCCACTCTGAATAGTTAAATGACACATGTCTCCCTCCAGGACCATTTATATAACTCCCTCTGAATAGATCGTCATTGTGGACTCGTTCAACTAGAAAGTACATTTTCGGTGATCAATTATCATCGACACGCTTTCCTAGCACATCGTCATCGACCTACTTACCATCAATGATCTTTAAGTGATTTTTTTCCTCGATGTGATGAGTCTCGACGACCCATGATTTATATCGTCATCGATGATTCTAATGGGAAACTTGGGTTCTGATATCACCAAGCCACGACGATACAACGAATTTCTCAATTGATCTTCGTCGTCAATCTGGAAAAGGGTCCAACCCCAATATAATATCTATCATTTAATGGGTAATGCTTCCGTGCTTTGGTTGGTCTGCTTCGGCCGAAGATCAATGGCGATAAATGGTCTCAATTTATTCTGGGTTTCATCCTGTTATGATCTGGAACCCTGATTTCTCTCTTAGCATCGAATCTTTGCTCCTTGATTCAATTCCATGGAACTCCAAGCTATGATCTATTATCAAGTTTGGATCATTGATATCGGTTGATGATCGATGATCGAGAAGTCCTCCTCTGATATAAGGTTCTTAATCATGGCTTGACCTGTAACCTTCAATCATGAATTAAAAAAAAATATAACACATAAAAGATCCAAAACTCATTCTTAGACGAAGAAGCAATAACATGATGATTATATTAATGTATATATGTACACACTTTACAAAAATAAACATTTCCATGCCTCATTCATAATCTAGGTTCCTTCCCTTTGGATTGATTTTTAGTAATCGACCTTTCCTTGACCTTGGCCTGATTATCCACTAATTTGACCACCCCTCTCCATGCCTACAAGATTAAAATTTATGCATGGAATATACACTTCTAGATTAATCAAAAAAATTCCTAAGAATCTGGAACTTATTAAAATAATAGCACTCCATCCCTCTAAAATTGATGAGGAACAATTTGATCAAATCCTCCATACTTAGGAAAATCCACCTAACTCAACTATTTGCTCAATTAAGCCATTTACATAATAAATGGGAAAACAAACCCTTTCCCTCTAGAATATGATTACAACTTAGGAAAATGAAATCAAATCCATTAAGGGAACCCATTTCCTTTAGTAATTTCAAGACCACCTTAGGTCTCCTCAAAATAATTCTTTTCTTATAGGAATTGCTCCTACACCAGACTGATCATGTGTATTTAATTGCTTATGTATCCTTTAATCCCACTATTGATGTTATCCATGTGATTTTCTACATGACTGATGTCCACCATCTTCCAGGATCCAAAATCTTATGTTGTTGCTCACTTATCTTGTTGTCTAGCTGTTGAATTATTGTTTCCTGCAACCTTCCAGGATCCCATACCTTACTTTGTTGTTGTACAAAATCCTTTCTTCCTTTAGTAGAATTTACTTGCATGCTTCTCTCCCTCTTCTTCCTTTGGTATTTCCACTTGGAAATATTCATCAAATGCTTCCAAAACTCATCCAATTTGATGTTCATTCTTGTCCTCTGTTGGTACACACCATTGATGCAATTTGTATACTGCAAAATTTCACAAAATGTTTGTATGGATGTTTCCATATCCTCTTTCCTTTAGCCATGGCTTTCCCATGAACCTTTTTCATGAACATCAATAGTCATCTCCATCTCTTCCCTTTCTGAGCTTCTCCTTTCCCACTATGAGCTGCATCAATCCTTCTCTGTAGCAAGTCTCTACACCTTTCCACTCAATACCTCATCAATATTTCCTCATGAGATTGACCTTTTGGTATCCTTCTGGTTCTCTCCTCTGGAACCTTCTGAGCATCCTCTACTCTTCTATGTATTATGTACCTATTTACATTCCTCTGATAAATTCTATTGTTCTCCTCACTTCCAATCCTTAGCTGGAATTGTTTACAACATACCTTTCTACAAGGTTCTTCTACCATAAGCTTCTTCACCTAAAATATTTGCTTGCTCCCTATTCCTCTGTTACAAATTCTCTGGCTATAATTCCTACTACCCTTTACTTTATCCTTTTGTTTCTACCTAAAAACACAAATATGTTTCTTAACTAGCGTTAATATCAATTCATAAGATTATTTACCTACAAGATCTGTTCCAAGATCTTGTCTTCTCAACATCTCTTCTGCTTCTTGGTTGGATTGGCCTCAATTGTGCAGTAATTCACCAAGGTAATTTTATATCTAATTCCTTTTTCTGTTGGTATGCACAATCTGCTTCTCTAGAAACTGATCCCTTTTCAGTTTCACATTTCTTCTCAACACTCTCCTTATTGGAACTATACTCTTCCTACAAATTTTGTATTACATAACTTCATTGTTCTTCAACTTGATTCAAGAAACACACTGGATCTACATTTCTCATCCCAAAGAGTTTACTTGTCCAATATCTCTTCCAAAGAGTGTAACTATGCTTTGATACCACTTGATGATGACCTCCTGGTCAATTCCAATAGGTATGCAAAGTGTAGACTAATTTTCTAGTAGCTCCAGTGCTCGGGATGCTCACAAAATGACTCTGGGTTGTTCATTCCTTGACCAAAATCAGATTCTGGATCCCCTCTTCAACCAATAGTCTACAACTATATTGGAAAAAGACACTTATCTTAATAAATTTTTAATTAACAATAATCTCTCTTTCAAAATACGAAAACTTATCTCGTCCGAGCACTAAGCTCCTTATCCTCCACACGACCAAGCACTATGACCTCGCCCAAAATTTTTATTGAAAGCATCCATATGAACTCATGTTATGATCAAGGGATAAATTCCATCGTCGTCCCTTTATTTATCATATATCTCATTCTACAAAACCTCTTTGATTGTTTCTACACCGATATACTGGCACCAATTATCCATATGACCACTAGCCAGAACCAAGTGTTAAAGTCATCGTCATCAGTACCTTTTTCAAGAAACAAACACACAGGACTCAACAGTCCTGAACGAACAAAAACTAGACCCCAATCTAAAAATTTCATTCCAATAGAATTCTACCATGTGCCTTCTTCCTTAACTGTTGATCTGGTTCACTTTTGAATATATCCTCGTCATTACTCTTCTTCTCCGATCAACTCTTCACCATTGACTTGGATAAGCTTCCCTTAGATTAATGGGCTATCAAAATCCAACATTGATCTCTTCTCAGATCTCTTCTCACTATATATTTGATTTAATATTTCCATATTTACATCATCTTCATCATCTACTAATAGGAATTTCAACCTTACCATGTTTTGACTAGTACACCTCCGACGATTTTGATAACCCCGACAATTACCGCCATGTGTCTTTTTCAAGAACCACATATATAGTTCAATATGGATAGATCCTCACTGTTGGTTCTTAGTGATCAACGATCATGGTTTATTGGCCTCCATTTCACTCTAAATAGTCAACTGACACATGTCTCCCTCCAGGACCATTGATCTAACTCCCTCTGCATAGATCGTCGTTGTTGAATTTTTCAACTAGCAAGTACGTCGTCGACAATCAACTCTCATCGACCTTCTTTCCAAGAACGTCATATTCGACCTACTCATTGTCAATCATATTTAAGTGGATTTTTTCCCTGATGTGATGAGTCCCAACGATCCACAATTTATATCGTCGTCGACAATTCTAACGAGAAACTTTGGTTCTGATATCGCCAAGTCCTGACAATACAACAATTTTCTCAATTGATCTCTCTTGTCAATTGGGAAAAGGGTCTGCCCCCAATCTAATCTCTATCATTGATTGGGTAATTCTTTTTCCCTTTGGTTGGTCTGCTTCGGTCGCCAATCAATGGTCTTAATTTCTTCTGGGTTTCAGCGTGCTGTAATCTAGAAGCTCGATTTTTCTCTTAGTGTCGAATCTCTGCTCCTTGATTCAATTCCATGGAACTCCAAGCTCTGATCTATTATCAAGTTTGGATCATCGATATTGGATGATTATTGATGATTGAGAATTCCTCCTCTAATATAAGGGTTTTAATCACGACTTGAAGTGTAACCTGCAACCATTAATTAGAAGAAAATTTAACACATAAGAGATCCAAACATCATTCATACATAGAGAATCAATAACACGATGATTCTATTAATGAATCTCTATACACACTTTACAAAAAGAAACATTTCTATGTCTGACTCATAATCTGGGATCCTTCCCTTTATCTCAATTTTCAGCAATCGACCTTTCCTCAACCTTGGTCTGATTCTCCACTAGTTTTGCCCCTCTTCTCCATGCATGAAGGCTTACAATTTATGCATGGAAGATACACTTCTAGCTCAATAAAAAAAAATCATAAGAATATGTAACTTATTACAATAACATCACTCCATCCCTCTAAAATTGATGAGGATCAATTTGATCGAATCCTCCATACTTAGGAAAATCCACCTAACTCAACAATTTTCTTAATTAAGCCATTTACGGGATAAATGGGAAAACAAACCCTATCCCTCTAGAATATGATTACAAATTAGGAAAATACAATCAAATCCATTAAGGGAACCCACTCCCTTTAGTAATTTTAATACCCCCTTAGGTTTCCTCAAAATAATTCATTTCTAATGGGAAATTCTCATACATCACAAGATAAAAAATGAGGAAAATCACAATCTCGCATAACCTGCAGGGAATGTCACAATGCAACATAACCATTAAGGAACATAACAATTCAACGTAATTCAACCAACATGATTATCACAACATATATAACCATAGTATAAACCTCTCACTATCATATTGTGACATATTATTGAAGGAAAAATCATAATGTGACAATGCAAAATAATCATTGTTGAATGTGACAATGCAAAATAATCATTCACGAATTAATCAATTCGACATAAGTCAACCAATATGAATGTCACAATGTGACACAAAGTTAATCATGCTCAACCATAGTCAACTTGGTCATCCATAGTAAACTATGTTCAAACATGCAGATCATGGTCAATAATATTCAAACAAACCCATTTTGATATAACCTTTGAAGAATGTCGCAATGCAACATAACCATAAAGGAACACATAAATTTGACATAAGTCAACCTATATGAGTGTTGCAATGTGACATAACATTGAGGAACATCACAATCTAGCGTAACCCTTGGGGAATTTTGTAATGCAACGTAACCATTGAGGATAACAAGTTGATATAACTCAATGTCACAATGCGACATAACCATTAAGGAAAATAGAAAGTCAAGATAACTCAACCAAGATGAAAATCACAATAGATATAACCATATTATAAACCTCTTACTGTCATAGTGTGACATGATATTCAAATCAACCTCTTAATGTCACAATGTGGAATAACCCTTAATGAATGCCACAAAACAACATAACCATTAAGGAATGAAGCAATTTGACATAAATCGACCATGTTGAATGTCACAATGAGGAACATTGTAATCAACATCATTCATCCAAGATGATAACTGCAATGTGACATATAGTCAATCATAGTCAACATGGTTATCGATATTAAACCATGGCCAACCATGTAGATCATGGTCAACTCTAGTTAACCATAATCAACCATAGTCAAACAAACTCATTTAGGAATAACCTTTAACCAATGCAACATAAACGTTGAGGAACATAGAAATTTGACATAAGTCAACCAAGATGAATGTGGTAATGTGACATAATCTTTGATGAACATCATTATACAACATAACCCTTGGGGAATGTCACAATGCAACATAAACATTGAGGAATATAGAAAGTTGACATAACTCAATGCTCCAATTCAACATATCCATTAAGGAACATAGAAATTCGACATAACTCAAATTAATAATGTGACAACCATTGGCGAAAATAACAACATAACTCAACCTAGATGAACATTTCTATAGATATAACCATATTATAAACCTCTTGCTATCATATTGTGACATGGTATTCAAGCCAACCTCTTAATGTTACGATGTGACATAACCCTTGATGAATTCCACAAAACAACATAACCATTAAGGAATGAAGCAACTCGACATAAGTCAACCAAGTTGAATGTTGCAATAAGACACGACCATTGACGAACATCACAATTGACATAAGTCATCCAAGATGATTACTAGGATGTGACATAAAGTCAATTATCTTCAATCATAGTCAACATGGTCATCCATATTAAACCATGGTCAACCATGTACATCATGGTCAACCCCAATTAACCATAGTCAATCACATCCAAACAAACTCAATGCAACATAACCCTTGAAGAATATCTCAATGCAACATAACCATTGAGGAACATAGCAATTCAATATAAGTCAACTAAGATGAATGTTGCAATGTGACATAACCTTTGAGAAACATAACAATTCAACATAAGTCAACGAAGATGAATGTTGTAATATGACATAGCCATTGTCAAACATCACAATCTAGCATAACCCTTGGGAAATGTCACAATGTAACATAACAATTGAGGAACATAGCAAGTCGGCATAACTCAATACCATAATGCAACATAACCATTAAGGAACATAGCATGTTGACATAACTCAATGTCAGAATGAAACATAACCATTGAGGAACATAGCAAGTTGACATTACTTGACCAAGATGAACATCACACAAATATAACTATATTATAAACCTCTTACAGTCATAGTGCGACATGATATTGAAGTCAACCTCTTAATGTCATAATGTGACATAACCCTTTGATGATAATTACACTACAACACAACCATTAAAGAATCAAGAAATTGACCGTAAGTCAGTGATCTGAAATTAGTGCTTAAAGACTACTAATTCAGATTAATTTAAATTGCTTATTAAATATCCATAATTGTATACTGAAAATTGGCTTAAAAGTACTCATTCAAAGACTGTAAAAAAGAATTGTAACACATAGAAAATACTCAACCAATTGGAAACAAATTTCACCCATCTTGGGCTACGTCTTTGGGTCCACACCAACAACAAACCATTTTGTTATTTCTTATCCCAAATAAGGACTGATTCTCCTTTACAAAAGAGCTACAATCCTCTCCCAATGCTAGGATGAAAATGCTCTCCCAATGCGGGGCTAGTTCTCTTTTTTAGAGAGGGTAAAGACTTCTCCCAAGTGGGGCTCAATTCTCCCAATGAAGGGGCTTACAAAATACAAGCATGGTTGTTTTCTTACTCTTTTTCAGAGAGTTTCCTACTCTAAAAGAGATTTTACCAATCTCTTCCAATGAAAGGGCTTAATGGTCTTTATATAGTTTTAGATGGTTGAAAACCACTTCAACTTATCAAGGAGAAAACATCTCTCAAGATCCCATAAATTAGGATCCGGACACTAATCAAGGGATTAGTTTGAGAAAATATCTCAACCATGCCCATGGAAATCTCAATTCTCCATGAAACTAAGAAAATACAATCCATGAGAATCTCAATTTTTCCTTGAGACTAGGAAACTAGAAGCCTTCATAGCTTTCACACTCATTAGTTTCCTTTTACAATGAATAATACAATAATACATTATACCTAATCTCAATATAAGTATTAATCATTAAATTTTATGTTTTTCTCCATTTTACCCAAAACATCAAAGAGCCATATATTTCAGACATGAAGTACTCCTAACCTCATTCAAACTACATCGGAAAGTTCTTTGTGAGCTCTTCATTGTGCGGGAAAATTTGGAAGAAATGAAGACTTTTTTCGAGTATGGAGATCATCCTAGATCATACCTCCCCACTAAAAGAACTTTTGGTCTACCAAAAGTCTAAGGGTGGTGTGATTTTGTTGGATATTTCTCAGCACTCTATTATGGACATTGATTTTGTCGAAGCCTTTTGCAGAGTCTGGCAGTAAGTTTGAAAAATCGTACACCAAGGACGAATGGACAATGACTCTAACTCTACTTCAGTTTGATCAAAATAATAAAACTCTTGGAACATGCTTCACAATACGACACTTCAAGTCGATCCAAGGATTGCACTTGCTCCATTTTTTGTGCAATTCCACCATTCCATGCCCCAAAGTTATGATTCTCAAATAAGGAAGTATTATCAGTAGTTATGAAATCTGCAGCAAGCTCAACTGAATGGGTATGCGAACTTCCATCAACCGATTTCGACTGTTCAGTAAAATGAAGAGGGGAAGCATATGCAAATGTATAAACACATCTTCTTTACAAAAGAAGCACTGCTCCAGATCCATAGGATTTGTAGTTTTCCCACAAAGGATGATTAGACAAATCACGAATAACTTATCAAGAAAAAACCCACATATGCAACAATAGCATAAGGTAACCAGTTGGAAAGTATGTCCATTCTGGGTGCAATCACATCGGCTTTTACGATACCATAAATCGGATTATCTAGCCCTTTCGATGATATATGCGCTAGCTTCAGTGCAAGATTTGATGCCAATGCACTTGAGATCCTTTTAGAGAGACAATCTCTAAAAAAAACTAGCATAATGATAGTTGATATCCTTCAATATCTATTCTATTGTGGCTATTCGGATCATGCTTGAAATCACAATATTGCTGAAAAAAAACAAAGATAACAACCACATCCCCTCGAATCTTCTGCTGCAAAATCGTTTGTCAGAGATGCTATCCATGTATCATCTAAATTATGACCTCATTCGTAGCGTCCTTTAATGAGAACCAAGGTACCAGAGATGTCGTTTAACGTAAGTGAAGTCCTGGTAGAAGGCATGGCCTCCCTCTTTTCTTTGTTTGGGCCAATTGACGACAAAATACAAAGTCTAAAGTATTCATATATCGATAGAGATGATTCCAGCCACTTTTCTATCTGGCGACAACATCTTCAGCACAACATTTGATTGTGTCAACTCTCATAATTTCCTACATGTAATTAAAAATGCCACCACAGATTCCCTGGCAAATAATGCAAAATCCCCATGATGTTGACTCTATTAACGAATCGTCCCCCAGTAATAGAGGTGGTATGCATCCCAACAATGAGACCATGCTTTTACGCATACCTACCAATGGAAAAATTGGTGTAATTTGTACGCTACATGGTAACAAGGAGGCCAATGTGCTGGTCAACGAAATTATAAATATATCCCAACCATGACCGATATCCCATCGTTGTGCACTGAGACATGAAGCCTAGAAAAACTATTCCATGTTAAATTGCTCGGGCGATCTCTTGATATAGTCAATGCAGTCCTTGTCAAACCGCTCATGCTAACGAGTAGAGAAAAAAAATCCCTCCAAATCCCCTAGTTCTGGAATTTTCCCACTTTGTTTGGGATTGCATGCAAATCTCATGCAACGATTTGAGCTTAAGGTCATCTCTGTCAACCCAACGGTAAAATCACCTCCATGAGAGTCCATGTCATTTGTTGTCACCAACACGTTAGGAGGAAATGATGTGGGATTACTTTCAGCTATGGGCAACACAACTGTCGATCCCATGCAGACTCAATCTCCAAATGATCCCATGCAGACTCACACCGTGAGCTGCGATTAACAAAATTAGGAGATGTATTATCATTATTAGACATCCCCATATTCTCTGCAGATGCAGAAATCTGATATGATTTTGTAGAACTAGAGGCTTGGTGCAACGTGGACACATTATCAACATAATTATGACGAGGATGATCAACTCTTGTTTTTCGATGGCTGTAGTAAAGAGGGCTGCATAATTTTTGTACAACGACATGGCCTTTGTTGCAGTAGTCCCTTCGTCAAGAAGAGAAGCGTTGGACTTGAACGCCCAGGATTTCATGTGGGATATCATCTGGCTCTTTGTTAGGCCCTGTTAGAACTTGAAGAGATACAAAGGTCGATTTTGAATGGACATGGTCATAGAGATGAGTGCATCCAGGCTGGGGAAAACCATAGGACTGCACCATAAATTCCTGTTCTTGTGGGGCCGATCCATTGTGCTGCCTAGGGAAGGAGTCATTGAGCCTAAAGGCCTCGACAAATATTGATCTCATGTACTCGACGAAATATGGGAAAACTACTAGGACTGGCAGCACCATGTGGCAAAGAAAAGACAAAGATGGTTTCAAGCTACCGAGATTCATCAAGGACGAAGGACCAGGGTTTGAATCGAGTATCAATAAATTGATTTCGTTTAGCTCCATAAACTTAAAAACTGGAAATTTCTTCAGAATGCTAGTGTTCTTATTATCCTCGTAACGGTCAAGATAGATGTCCACAACCATCTATTCTTCTTCAGAAACCCAAGAATAGATATGATCCAAAAGAATCATTGAAATCCAAAATATTATTTTCTTTTATGTATTGCTTCCAATTGATTCGATGAAGCAAAGAAAGATTCGTCCCCATGTCTATGTTGCAATATCATGTTCAAATTGGTTCTGCATTATAAAATTTAGTCCCTGTTTCCATATTTAGCGTCCTTTGATTTACCACGTAGGTCTGACAGAACCATGGATTATAGAGACCGATATTAGGTCGATTTTCTCCAATGAAGAATGACAGATCTCTTCACCATTATGAATAGGAAAAATCCATCAGTGAAAACCATCTCTTTGTTTTCTTCTTCCATGAAATCATAGAGCAACTACAACTAGATCAACAAGGGGCGACTTCTCTAAACAATTACACCTTCCATCATCACTCAAGAAGGGTAATTGCATAACTACACTCGGATGATTATTAGGAATCCAAGATCCCCGAACATGGACATGCGGGAGTAGAGACTGATCTTCAGTAATCCCACTCAGTTTTTCAAATATGTTATCCAATTCTTACTGATCCACTCTAATGGATGCTCCTCTTTGGGTTGCTCCCTCTTGATGGGATCTTCATTGGATAGGTGGGATTGTTCTTTCTCTCTCTTGAACTGTTGGTGTTTGAGTAACGTTGTTATTTTCTACTTCTTTCTTTGTAGGTGTGTTCACAATTCCCTTGTGATGCATTGGAAGAAGCTATGGATGAAGCTTCCAACACTTATCAATCCAATGTCCACTCATATTGCAATGCGTGCAATAACTCTTGTCCTTGTTCACATTCCACTTTGGATAGTGATATTTGTGTCTTTTCTCCTTATTGGTTGACATGATTTTCCTGTAAAAAGATTGTCTCTTCCAACACTTGGCCACACAATGGTTATGTGAATGATAAAATGTACAAGGAAACTTATTCCATAAGATTTGGATTACATGATTATGCTTCTTATAATCAAAGAAATATTTGACGTAATCATGACCTTTATACCTTTCATGGATGTCTTTAGTGCATATTTGACGAGGAGAAAGCTTAACTTAACTCTTCCTTTGAAATGTTCATCTCTCTTTGGAGATGACTTGCAATCACTATCATCGCCATGGTGTGATGTGCCATCAGTTTGCATGAATTTTCCCCACAATGAATTAATCTCGTCATTTGAAGCATCACTTTCTTCCATTGTTTTGTAGAATTATCCAACTTCCTCATCACCATATTCCAATCCTGCATAACAAGGTCATTCTACCACTTCTATGGGATTAACTATACCTTGGCTATTAACTCTGAGGCATTTTCCTTCATATCCCATTTTCATTAACAATTTAAATCCAACACTGATCCAGATTATTTTCGACACGAAATGAGAGCAGAGATATGATAAAGAAATGTATAGAGATATCTCGGATATCCAATATTATAACATAAATGTATCATATATGCAACCATAAACACAGATATAAGTAATACACAATTTTCTATTAATGAGTGAAAATGTACAAAGACTGTAAAATATAGAATGAAGAAAGACTTGCTAGAATGGTGGTAGCTTATCTCTGAGAAGAGATGTGATGGCTACTCGCATTCGTGAGAAGATAATTTTACAATGAGGCTCCAAAGGAATTTTTATCATAAAGAAAATACAAAATCGTAACCCTGGAATATGAAAAGCCAACAGTTTTGTGAACCCCGTTTTGGGTAGTTTGGTGTATCAACTTCTCGGGGGTGTAACTTTGGCATACAATCTCTGTTTGGGGCGCACAATAGATCGTTGGAAATGTATCGTCGAGGAGATTCATTTTGGGGGCTTAATCAGAGCCTTCAACTATCATTGAGAATATCGTTCTCGAAAAACCTTCATTTAAGCCCTCAAAATTTCCCCAAAAGTTAAAAACTTCTAAAAATAGTAAATTGCCAGAAAAATGTTTTGAGCTAGTTGGAAAAGGTGGGTGGCCACCAATATCCACCTAGATCAATCCTCCCTCCTTATGAACCAATGGTATCCATTGCGTTGAGTTCCCGGGGGAGAGGGAAAAGAGTTTGTTGAATCCGCATCTTGATGAGTTGCTTGCCTTGTTGGAGAAGTTGCGATGCTTAGCTTTTTGAAGGTTTTCACGAACCTGTGGCTGGAAGGGTTGGACATTTTTAACCAGTCTGGATACATGAGATGTCTTTGTGCAGAAATAATATTTTTTTTTTGTTGCAGTCTTGTCGACCTTCTTTTGTTGGATATAAGGTGTTCGGGCCAAGGCTGTAGTGGTTGCAGTATCCTTCTATTCACCTTTTGAACAGATTGTGAAGAAGCTAACTTTTGTAGTATGAGATACTACCTTGCGGCATTTTTTAGGTGGGACAGTAGTTGGAACCACCTCTGGTATCCTATAGATATGACCCCCTAGAGTAACAATGACACTATGGGGTCGAGACTCATAGATAGCATGGTGCTTCCACATATATGGTTGGCCCAAGAGAACATCACATACATCCAATGGGGCAACATCACATAATACCTCATCCTTGAAGGGTTGGATTCCATATGACAATTGACATTGTTGGCTGACATAGAGATCTCATCCCTAGCGAAGCCACCCGATGTTGTATGGTTGTGGATGTGGTGTTGTCGACAATCTCAATTGTTTGACGACCTCTGCTGAGATGAGGTTCTTCTGCCTTCCGCTATCAACAATAAAATTCTGCAGGGTCCCCTTCACCCACATTTGTGAATGAAAAAGGCACTCCCCCTCTTCAGGATCTGTTGGTTCTTCTAGTTGAATTGTTGTGGTCGTGACAATAGCAGTGGGGTCTGCGTCGATGATCTGTCTTCTATCTGTATTTTCTGAATCAGATTGTGAATCAGGGTTCAGCTCCTTGTCTTTCATTTTGGCCACCAATGACTGTTTTGAGCGACATTCATCGGTGTTGTGCCAGGGGATTTTGTGGAAATCGCACCATTTTCTGGTGTCCTTCTTCATCTTCCTGTGACCCTTGTTATCCTGTGGCTTGGACTAGTTTTGGGGAGACTATTTGTTAGGGACGTCTTTATCATACTTTGGTTGTTGCGAATTTGAAGACCTGAACTCCCGTTTGTTCTGGTGCTTAAATTTGTGCTCGATTTTAACAACATATCGATAAGAAGCACTGAGTGATGAGATGTCCATAAAATCCATTTCAGTTTGGATGTATCCATGTAGAGACCCACAGTATTTCAGAACCAAATATCGTTCGGAGTCTTTGATACCCATATTGGTGTGCAAGGTATGTAAGGTATTGGTGAACTCTAGAACTTCTTGGCCCCTCTCTTGCCACAATGTGTTCCATCTCATATACTGGTCCTCATAGTTTCTAACAGGGTAATACTGTTCCTTTACAGCGTCCATGAAAAAATTTCAAGTGGGATTGGCCCCATATATTCCAGACTCTTATGTGGAACTTTGCTCCCAGTAATTTTCCCACCAATGTTTGACATGAGGGAGAGATTTAAGGAGTGCGGAGGTGATCTTTTCCCTCTCAGAAAAATGGTGAACAAAGAAATAACCTTCTAGCAGATTTAACCATTTGTCTAGGGAATATGCATCTATCTGACCTTCAAATACGGGAATATCAAAATTAACCTGTACCTTGAAAGGAGAGTTGCTTCCAAAGTGGTTGTTTGATGAATATGCCCTTGTTTCTATTGGTAGGTGTCGAAGGATGTGGGAAAAATTCTCCATCATTTCATCCCTCTGTCGTGTGAAAACTTGCTCAAACAATAGATTGATAGAATCGTCTGCTCCATTGTTTTTCTTTTATTCCGCCATGGAGGGTTTCTTGGGCGTGCGAGAGCATTTGTATTCAAGAGAGACAAGATCGATACCCAACTCTCTATACTCGTACCTCCTCGGGAACATGCACTGAAAAAAAATGATCAAGAGCAGTCTACGCTAATACCACCGATCCAAAATATTTTTGGTACGAAATGAGAGCGGAGATATAATAAATAAATGTACAGAGATATCTTGGATATCCAATATTATAACAGAAATGTATCAGAGATGCAACCATAAACACAAATATATAGTAATACACAATTTTCTATTAATGAGCGAAAATGTACAAAGATTGTAAAATACAGAGTGTAGAAAGACTCGCTAGAATGGTGGCAGCTCATCTCTAAGAAGAGATGTGATGACTACTCGCATCCATGAGAAGATAATTTTACAACGAGGCTCCAAAGGCCTTTTTATCATAAATAAAATCCAAAACCCTAACCCTGGAAGATGAAAATCCAACAGTTTTGTGGACTCCGTTTTGGGTAGTTTGGTGTATTAACTTTTCGGGGGCGTAACTTTGGCATACGATCTCCGTTTGGGGCGCACGATATCTCGTTGGAAAGGTATCGTTGAGGATATTAATTTTGGGGGCTTAATCATAGCCTTTGGCTTTCATCGAGAAACTATATCCTGAAAAACCTTCATTTAGGCCCTCAAAATGGCCCCAGAAGTTAAAAACTGCTAAAAATAATAAATTGCCAAAATTGCCAGAAAATTGATTTGAGCTAGTTGGAAAAGGTGGGTGGCCACCAATATCCACCTAGATCAAACACCTTTAGTGTGCTTTTAAAATGCACAAAAATTATAATCTTGATAGGAAGAATCCAAAATTGAAGAATTTATTCCACTGCATACAACAAAGAGTCTCTGGATTTGGTGTGAAGGATGGTTTCTTTAATCCTTCGACACTTTGAAATTTTACCAAAACCTCTGTTGTGGCTTGTATCTGAAGCTACAGTTTTTTCTTTTGATATTCCGATATGTACAAAAGCCTTCTCAACTTAGCATTATCTACATGAATCCTCTGGTTGATCTCTTCGATCTCTTGAATCCATTCTCGCTTCGATGCTTTTCCCATGGCTGTCCTTACAAACCAAGAAACAACTCTTACTGCAATGATACCACTTGATCTGAAATTAGTGCTTAAAGACTAATAATTTAGATTAATTTAAATTTCTTATTAAATCTTCATAATTGTATAATGAAAAATGGATTAAAAGTACACATTAAAAGACTGTAAACAAGCATTGTAACATAGATACAATACTCAACCAATTGGTAACAAAGTTCACCCATATTGGGCTACATCTCTGGGTCCACTCCAATAACGAACCATTTTGTTATTTATTCTCCCAAATAGGGGTTGATTCTCCTTTATGAAAGGGATACAATCCTCTCTCAATGTGGGGATGAAATTCTCTCCCAATGTGGGGTTGAAATGCTCTCCCAATGCGAGGGTGATTCTCTCCTTTATAGAGGCTGAAGACTTCTCCCAAGTGGGGCTCAATTCTCCCAATGAAGGGGATTACAAAATATAAGCATGGTTTCTTTCTTACTCTTTTTCAAAGAGTTTCCTACTCTAAAAGAGCTTCTACCAATCTCCTCCAATGAAGGGGTTTAATGGTATTTATATAGTTTTACATGGTTGAAAACTACTTCAACTTATCAAGGAGAAAATATCTCTCAAGATCCCATAAATTAGGATTTGATCACTAATAAAGGGATTAATTTGAGAAAATATTTCAACCATGCCATGAAAATCTCAACTCTCCCTGAATATCTCAACTCTCCACGAAACTAGGAAAACACAATCTATGAGAATCTCAATTTTTCATTGAGAGTGGGAAACTAGAAGCCTTCATAGATTTTATACTCATTAGTTTCCTTTTACAATGAATAATACAATAATACATGAGACCTAAGCTCAACATAAATATTAATCATTACATTTTATGTTTTTCTCCATTTTACCCAAAACATCAATGAGCCATATCTTTCGCATATCAAGTCGTCTTGACCCCATTCAAATTGCGTCGAAAATATATTTGTGAGATATTCATTGTGTGGGAATATTTGGTAGAAATGAATACGTTTTCGAGTGTGGAGATCTTCCTGGATCAGTCAACCAAGATGAATGTCACAATCCAACATAACCTTTCATAATGGTCATAATTTGATAGAAATAATGTTGCAATTAGTTGACATAAGCCTTATTTTTATGTCTACATGATATATTATATTTAATAGTAGTGAACATGGTCATTATGTTCAATCATAATAAAAAATGATCTTGAGCATCATCAACCATGGTCACCCACAATCAAACATTGTCAACCATGGCCAACCAAACTCCATCAAGCTCAACCATTGTCAACCATAATCAAACATTGTCATCAATAGTCAAATGAATTTCATAATAAGTAATAATAATATTATAATGTAAATAATATAAATATTATTTCTATTTAATTTATTAAATGCCTACTATAATATTACTATTTGTGTTTATAATATTCTATTATTACTATTTAATAATATTTCATATAAGTATGGAGTGCATTGTTAACGCACTCCATTATGTATTCGTCGGTTAAAAAGTCTCTCTATATATACATTTTCTATATATACATTTGGTAATAAAATAATACAATATAAAAAAATGTTAATAAAATTTATTTGTTAATAAGTTTAATAAAGTCTTGTATTAAATTTAATATATATTACTGATGTATGAATAAATTTTATCATATTAATTTATGATACAAAATCTTTCAATTTTATCATATTAATTTATGATACAAAATCTTTCAAGATATATTATGCATTGATTAGTTACTAGAAACAACCACATTAATAAGATTAATGTGTTTGTATACGTTGATAGGTGTATACTTAACACTATACACCTATTAACATATACAAACACATTAATATTATTAATGTGATTATTGGTAGTGTATTGAAAATGAATCATGTGGTATCTAATTGATTCGATTAGATGTGTGACATGATAATAATATGAATATTTATGACTATTTTTATCATCTCCTTGGTGACATTGGCAATGAAATGAAAAATAAAATAAAAATTATAATAAATACTTGTAATAAAATGCATCATATTACGGTAAAACCCCATAAGCACATGTCACATCCCTAAGATGATCACACTCTCACTTTTTCTCTTTAACACACTATACACTATGGAAATAACCAAAAACACTTTTAGTAAGTGTTAAGGGAAATGTCAATGAGTATAATCTCTCTTGGAAGAATCAAGTCAAATCTCTATTCCCTTTGTAGTGATTTGGAATGACTTCTTGTCATAATTATGATATACTTTATCTGGCCGTCCAGTCCCACACATAGTAGCATTTCCTCTTCTCCATAGTTTTCTTTTCCAATCCAACTCTTAAAGAGTCACAATTACGATATACTCTATCTGGTCATCCAGTCCCACACATAGTAGCATTTCCTCTTCTCCATGGTTTTTTTTCCAATCCATGGTTTTTTTTCCAATCCAACTCTTATTGAGTATGCTAGAAGCAAACCCTCCTTTTTGAAAAAATTTAAGTGTTTTTAGATAAGCAGTTATGATTATCCTCAAGTTTTGGGTTAATGTTCCTTGAAGTTTCTCAAAAATATGGGGAGCCAAGGAAGAGATGAGGAGACGTCAAGTTGAGGAATAGGATAGATGAAAATCTAGGAACTTGAATCCAAATGTGTTATACAACCGCCTATACTTTTCTTCTCAACCACAACATCAACTTTGAGAGGAGAATTCGAGAAACTTTCCAAATAACAATCCCAACATGAGAAAAGATCTTATGATGTAAGCGAAAGCCATATATTTGTATTTAGTTTTTAAAAAATGTGTTTTCACTCGTTAAGGCTTAAATATTGAAGAAAACGTGAAAATGCATCAATTTTAGAGCATTGATGTGTGGGATTTTCACTTTGGTGAAGCAACGCAGGGTTAATCACTTCAACAATGCACAGAGAGATGATGAAATTGTGTATATGGTCAAAATTAGTTCATTAAAATTATATAGGGTTAATATTTTGTTTGAATTATAGGGTTAATATTTTGTTTGAATTAGGATAATTTCTATGAAATTTAATGTTTGTTTTGAATTTTCATATGAATTCTCTTTTGTTGTTATCAGGGTTCTATTGTAGGGGTTTTTAACATTTTTTCTTTGTAGGTAATTAAAATAGAAAAAATCTTCACTCGGTGTTTCAGTGTTTTTATTGTTGGTGTAGGGGTTGATTTTCCATGCCATGAGCGACCTCAAACTACCTAAGGAGGCACATGCCTTTGGAATCATATGGAATCATATAATTGCTTCTAGATGGATTTGTTTTACGATGCTCACCATCTCCCCATTTCAATTTTTTGCAACTTTATTGGGCTTATCTAGAATTTTTCCATTTGGGATCTATGTAATTCCAATACCCAACTTTCCAATTGGTTTTCTCTACAACTCAATTCAATGTATTTGAAATATTTAGGTTATACCTCAAATTAAGTCAACTTTCTCTACAAATTATCTATTTGGGTACTCCATAATTGCACATGGATTTCCTAAATAGCTATCACTCATCTTCCTAATTGGGTTATCTATAATTCTATTGGGTTTATTTGTAATTTTTCCATTTGATCTTCATGTAATTCCATTACCCACATTTTCGCCCCCTAAATCCAAGTACTGCATGTTTGACAATGTGCAAGTGTTAACCATGTGCATAGAATGATATCTAGATAGGATTCTCGATTACCTACACTATAACCCTTCTATTTTTTTGATAGCCTATGCTTACATTAACCACCTTATTCTATTCCATCCACTATTCCATATTACATCTCTTAAATTAACCACCTTATTCTATTCCATCCACTATTCCATATTACATCTCTTAATAGGATACTCATGACCAACATCATGGTCACCTCCATGTTCCTTGAAGACTTGTAAGTTAATTCTCCAATTTAATACCTTACACTAAATCATTCCCTATCTCTTGCTTTCATAAATCTTATTTTCAATCATTAGTCTCAAGATTTTAATATCAATTTGAATTTGTGAAAAAAAACTACAAGGATTCATATTATGCGATTCATATTATGCCTGGATACTTTTTTATTACACACATACACCCATGTAAGTTTTGATTATGAAGATACATCTATAAAATTCATATATAAATATGTTTTATAATAAAATTAGCAAATATCTATTTACTCTTAAAAAGAACTACCTTGTATTTTTGTCATATATATAATTTCATTAATTTTCATAGCTTATTAATGACCAAAATATACAACTTTTAATTAAAATTAAAATTTAATAAAATCTTAAAAATTTGTTATATATTTAATACTTACATATCAAATACCTACTATATATTTAATACTTTTAAATGATACTTTTATTTTCTTATTCAATTATTTTCTAGTACTTTTCTTATTTTAATAATTATTGAACAATATTATTATTTAACCTATTCATTATTAAATGATATTATTTTCTTATTTAACCCATTTATTATTAAATGATATTATTTTCTTATTCAATTATTATCTAGTATCTTTTTTATTTTATTTTTAATAATTACATAATAATATTACTATTTAACCCATTTATTATTAAATAATTTTAAAAAATCCACACACAAAACATTTTCACATAAACTTTAATAAATTGTCATAAAACATCCACTAAAATATCACACACTACATTTTCACACACAATATATTTTCACATAAACTTCAGTAAATTGTTATAGAACATTCAGTGAATGTTAATAATTTTTCATTCTATGGAATGTCATGAACCATCATTTTCATAATATAACAAGTGCCACTGTTAGTGGCGATGGCAATGTCCTTGTTAATAATTTTTCATTCTATGGAATGTCATGAACCATCATTTTCATAATATAACAAGTGCCACTGTTAGTGGCGATGGCAATGTCCTTGTTGGGAAGTATTGTGTGCATTGATTGATTTAAATGCCAAGAAGTATTATAGGCATTGATTGATTTAAATCACAGAGCCATTGATTTGTATTATTTTCTTAATTGATTTAGAACATATAGAAAACAATAAGAGTGACATCTCATTCTCGCTTTATCTCACACCCATGTTGTCGTACAAGTTAAGTATGCAAAAAAAAATTGTAATTGCAACCAGATGTCAAACCTCATTGAGAGTATTTATGAAAAAATAATCACTTGGGATTTAAGTCACATTGTTGCATATATAATATATATAATCTCTATATAAATATATATAATATCTAGAAAGTATATCAACACACATCTCATCAATATTTGGAATTTTAGTAAACCTATATTTGAAGTGAATATAAAAAAATTAACGTAGTTGGCATGAATGTAAGGCAAGTTGAATTTACTTTCGCTTTTGAGAAGTAAAATTAGAATTGGAAGTATTAAGCACATACAAAAAATATTCTTTTATTATCTCACCATGAACATAATACAATACACATATATAAAGTTGGACTCGAATCCAACTAATTCCACTCTTGGAGGGAG
Organism: Picea engelmannii; assembly: GCA_009831015.1. Classification (NCBI taxonomy): domain Eukaryota; kingdom Viridiplantae; phylum Streptophyta; class Pinopsida; order Pinales; family Pinaceae; genus Picea; species Picea engelmannii. Next base: position 29,594 of record ML831432.1, on the reverse strand, counting down.
AGGTTGAGAGAATCTCTCAACATCCTCTAACAAACCCAATCCAATCCCTAAACTCTAGTATGTAGCATTAATTAGGCATTATCTCTAACACCCCCAACTCATACACCCATTCTGACGCCTCTTCTTCGAGCTTTCTTTTCAACTCATTTAAAGTATAAATGTTTCAAATCATCATTCTTACACTTACACAATAGACAATATTGACAAACTCGGCTCACCAAGGCTTCCATGAAAAAAAATTTCAAGTAATGAATCATCATATGGACATACCTCCATTTGTTAGATATTTTGCGTCAGTTTGTAGAAAGGAAATCTAGGTACAGAATGTCTTCAAAAATAAATTATACAAGGTGACTTCCAATCATAAGAACAGTTGTTCTTGAAAACACGGCTGCCAACTTATATCAAGATACAAGAGTTCCTACTTTCTTTTACATAAACACATAAACCTCTAAAAAATTTAAACACACCACACACAAAATCTGAATCCATCATCTTGGATCTTCATTCTACACTGCAACTACGATGGCTTCCAAGCAATCAAAATATTTTGTTTTTCGTTCACCATAGGGTAAACCTTCAGCAGTTTATCAGGACCATGACCTTTTTGTTCAAAATAGTCCTGGGCCTCCTCACTTTTTTCCCATAACATTTCATTGGAACATTAACAACCTTTCACACTTCTCGAATACAACAGATCTTCTACAACATACTTAGTTTCTAATATTGGCAATGATCACGGATCCACAATCTAGCATTCACACTGATGCTTGCGCGGGTTTCCAACAGTTGAAAATGATTCTCAGCGGTGCTTTGGAATTCTACCGGTTGCATGCGATTCCTTTCCACTGTTTGGCAGTCACGTGAACACCTGCGTGTATCTCAAGTCGGTATGATCTCCGAGACGTCACCAGAAACTGAATGATGAATTCATATGGGCAGTGAATACACTCACCCACAAAAAAAAAAATTGAAATTCACTCTAACTCACACAACAAACAATATTCACACACACATGGGCCTCCTCCGGTGAGGGAGTTAACCAGAGAACTCAGCTCTGATACCAAATTAGAATTGGAAGTATTAAACACATACATTAAATATTCTTTTATTATCTCACCACGAACACAATACAATACACATATATAAAGATAGACTCAGATCCAATTAATTCTACTCTTGGAGGGAAAGGTTGAGAGAATCTCTCAACATCCTTCAACAAACCCAATCCAATCCCTAAACTCTAGTATGTAGCATTAATTAGAAATTATCTCTAATAGTAAAAGTGAAAAAAAATGTTTCATGCACCATTGATTGTGAGGATCATAGTGCTATGGGATTTAACAAATGGGATTCCATGCAGTAGCCTATGAGCACAGTTAAATAATGTGAACACATACCGATACCCTAATATTCCTACGTAGACTTTTTCTTACCCTAATATTCCTGCGTAGACTTTTGCGCGCAGAATTTTGCTAATATATTCCATAAATGTTACACTGTGTAGACTTTTGCACGCATAATTTTGCTAATATATTCCATAAATATTACACTGTGTAGACTTTTGCTTATATATTACCATGCAAACAATTTTAAATTAGTTCAATACACATCTTATGAAAGTAGTTACACATCTTATAAAAGTAGTTTCATTGATCAACTGAATAAAACTTTCAGACATGTTTCTAACATATTCTCATCCAAACACAATATATAAAATATTATCTCCCAGTCATCCAAATTCAATTCAATTGAGTAAGATTTCCCAACATGATGACAATGGACCTGCAATAAGCATGAGCGGTGTTTCTACAAGTGCAATATACATTTTTTTAAGTGTCATGAAACACGAGTCAAAGAAGAAAGATTGACAAACTAGCTGTACAATATAACTACAAGTGATATATTCATTAGCAATTGCACCAAAAGTCACATAATAACTAATAGTAATAATATCTTTTATTTAAGGTGACAATCATGTATATTCATGTGCAATTGAATCAAAAGTTACATAATATTTTGATTATTAATATCCACTCATAATATTATCTTTTTCATTACCCTTTTCAGGTTTTTATCTAGTTGTTTGAGTAAAGATGAATGTTCTGGAAATTCTAAGAAGTTGGATCGGTGAAATGATTGTCCACTTTCATAAACATAAGCAACTCTACAATCATGAAATGGAATTGCTCGCTGCTTTTTCTCCCCTCGAAGATGTAGTTTCCAGGACGTTCTTTACGCATCAATAGAACAGATTCACTTGCTGAGCTGTAGTTTCCAGGACGTTCTTTACTCATCGATAGGTCAGATTCACCTGCTCCATGTTCTTAAGAATGATTTAATGAAATGTATGCATATTAACCTGAAGCCTAGATCAGAAAAAATTGGTATAATTTAAAGACAAAAACACCAAGTATGATTCTCATGAACTAATGGGAAAGCTAAAACTTCTTAAAACCTAAAACTTCATTATAAAAGCAATTCAAATATTGTAAAAAATAATTATTTTAGTTGTCCTATGTATAACATTAAACAATCTAAAAATTAGTTTAGTCAAAGATTAACTAATCGATAGTCAATGACGAATATATTTTCAAGAGTCATTTTGGATTTACCATATGTGAATTGCATTTTCCTATAATAAAGGATTCATTTTGATTTTACCTTATATACAATGCAAGTCTAATGAAAAAATGCCCCATTAAGTTTAAGATGATCATTCTGATGCAATTTTTTTTCCCCAGTTTTGACACTGCAGTGAGTCGACTTCTACTCACCACCTTCTCATCACCTAAATATCTTGCCCCCACCCTACCCCACACTTATCCATATATACAAATGAAGTGGTAGAATTAGAAGCATGGATAGAGTCCAAATTCATGATGTTCTAGAGCAGCCAAAAAGAGGCCAACGCATATGTGGCCGTAGTCGACAGTCTCTGTCATCTGATGGGAAAATTTGTTCGTCACACAGTATCTCTGTCAACCTGGTGCATACTCAGTGCGTCATGAAGAATAAGGTAAGGGGTAAGATAATAAATGGATGCTTGATACTTTGAGCAAGATATCTACAAAGTATCAGGGCTTGAGATTATTTCCAACTCCTCACAACATAAAAAAGTATAAAAGTCGATTGCCACTGTGCTTGTAAAATATTAGTAAATATCAAATCAGCTTGATAAGATCAGTTGCATATGTTGGAGAGTTTGCAAGAGAAAGACATTCTTGTCACTGCAAAAGGGAACTAATTTCCTATTCTTCAATCCAATGAAGTGGGTTAACCCCAACCTTAATAGATGCATGCCTACTACTTTTATCAAATTCTCTGGCATCATAAACAGATCTAGGATCGACCTTTGCATGTAGTTGACGGCACAACCCCCCCTTCTCTCCTAGGGATTCTGCAGCCTCCCGATCTTGGATATTCAAACTCTGGGAACCAAATTTGTTCTTTGGGCCTTCAACAGACCCCAAACAATTAATACACTCACAGGTCCCCTTGATGTCGCTTGCAAGCTCAAACTACATGCAATTCTGCTCTTCGACGCTTGACAACACCGATTAGTGAGTACTAGTTTTGCACTATACTCTTTCTCCTTAATGTGACCGAGGGCTATGATCTCATCCAATCTCTTCACCACTTCGGACTCCGACGATATTGCAACCTCCTCCTCTGTTTTATTCTGAAACACCTTTCCCTGAATTCGCAGATCTCTACCACATGTTTCCCTCGATCTGACGGTTGATTGTACTTCATGTTTTGTGACTTCATGAAATTTCACTTACTCCACACTTACTTCTCCAGACCTCTAACCCTCGGATTCTCTAATCCACTGCTATGTGTCTCCTCGCAACCAACAGTTAATATTCACCTCGTGACTTCGCGACTTTGGCGATCCCACCTCTCTATCACTTCGAAGTACTCCGAACCCCGAAATGTCGAAACACCTCTCGATCAATTCTCCATCTGACTCCCCAGATCTGATGGTTTGGAATGATCTCAATCCCTCCTGGATGGATCTTGCTTCGCTGGTTCTGGGAAACCTCAAAGGACTCCTCCCTTTGAAGAATTATCACCACTTTTCCTCCTGAGCTTTTTTTTCTCGAACCTTTGTCTTCTTTGAATACCTTGTTCGACACTTAGTCGATTTCAGCTTGTGCACTCCTTGCAAAGGGTTTTCCTTTGAAACTTGGCTTCTCTGTGGATAACTTCAGCTACTCCTTTTGAGCTCCTAAGTCAATAGACTCTGTCACGCACTCCTTGCAGATGAACTTCCTTCAAGCTATCTCTCCAAAAATTTATGAGTCAAAATGAACTCTGTCACGCACACCTTGCGGATGCTATGCACTCCTTGCACACATAAGGTTCATGTTATATCTTATAATCTTATGAGTTGAAATAGACTATGTCAACGCACTCCTTGCGGACACTATGCACACTTGCACTTGATCGTAGAAGAGAAACAATTGAAGCTTATTTAAATCTACATAGATTCATACATTCAACCATGTAAATGCATACATAAACACAAAAACAAGAAATAACAGAAAATTGCAAATGAACATGCAATCTACCATTTATTCATTCAAATAGACACGAAAACACCATGCATTTGGGAAATGCTCCTATGTTATATTCATTCAACTGAAATATACATGTTCTCATACACTCTGATAAGCTTCAACTACTTCTACAACATATACAATTGATTCAACTATCAACTATTAGCAGCCTCGTCTGAGAAACAATACCAAGATTTATACAAGAGGGGCTCTTCGAGATCTTCCCTCCAACTAATCTAGAGATATCCTATTGAATTAAAAGCTATCAACTACTCGAATTTATTACAACAAATATTTGTGAAATACAGATCAGATCGAATACATCGAATTTGTACTGCACTCAGCTACATTAAAAGAAAATACATTCTTCGATGTCCTCATGGGATTATCCAGCTCAAAACATTAAAGAGGTTCTTTGATTACAATTTCATTCAAAATATTTGTGTGATACGCCTTCTTCAAAAATTTAAAATTATTTTTCAAAATGCGTGCTAGTATGCCTAACTGTCCTCTACTCATGCTTTGTTGGCGATGCTCCTACATCATACTCCTTTGGCTGAAACAATTCATAGAATCTCATCCATGAGATCCTACACTAACCTTCCATGCTTCTAGATATCTGCTTCCCTTACCCAACTTGCATCTTCTATTGGTCGTCCTTTCCACTTTACCAAATATTCAAAATATGTTTTCCTTCTAGTATTCTACCAATTCGTCGATAGGCAATCTGCTCTATCTGCGGCTTCTCTGCTACAAGCATCTACTTCTTCCACTAGATCTCCTTCTAATATTTGGGTCTTCTGATTCTACCTTCCCTCTAAGGAAACATGTCTGCAATGTTGAATATGGGCGATATACTCACATCTTCTAGCAACTCTATCTCATAGTCATTCTCACCAAATTTTCTTAGGATTTGCACGATCCTATCTTCTTCAGCTTTAGTTTATTATATGCTCCTCTTGGGAACCTCTACTTCCTAAGATGTGCTAGAACTTGATCTCCAACTTCAAATTGAAGTTTCCTCCTATGTTGATCAACTCTGCATTTGTATTCACTGTCGCTCCTCCGCAACTGTTCTTTGATCTGACTATGAAGCTCCTTCTACAGTGAATTCTCCAGCTCTAGCACTTCTAAATTCACTTTGCTCCAGATCTCTCTAACACTCCGCTCGGATTCATTCCATACACTATCTGAAATGGACTCTTTTCGATACTTATGTTCACTAAGTCATTATATGAAAACTCTGCTTATGCTAGGATCTAATCCCATTGGCTATGATGTTAAGTGACCAAAATTCCCAGCAAATATCCTAAACTTTGGTTCACCACCTCAGTCTGTCCATTTTTTTAGGGTGATATGTAGAACTAAAGGATAGTTTTTGTAACGTTCCCCCGGCCAACCTCAGGCCAGAGTGCGCCACTCCAGAGAAACCACTCATGCTCTGACACCAGTCGGTAACATTCTCAGTAATCCACTGAGTTATGCCACCTATATTTACTCTTTTTACTGCATGCAGCTAGAACATATACATACAACATTCTTGCGAAAGATTTAAAGTTAAACAACAATTTTATTTCTGTAACATACGACTTTTATATGGAAATAATAGTAACTACAGATATGCAACATTTACAGGAATTACCCATAAGCACACAAGCAATCATAATCACATATATGTTAAAATCGTAACATAGGCATGTAAATAACAAAACAACATATCATTTTATCATACAATTGGTACTTATCTTAGAAATATTGTCACCAACTGCTTACAGACCATCCACGAACCTCCCAGCCATAGACTACACTGTTCATCACTCTCAATAGTGAGTCACCCCCGAGCTAGGACTTAACTCCACCCAGGGTAAAGGGCTCCTATTCAGGATGAGGCTCAAGGACCACAGGAAATACTTCGTCTCAGGTGCTCACTCAACTAATAGCCTACAACCTCTCATTCCCCACATTCCTGTCCCACCCAAGGAAGTGTGCCCCTTCTCTCGCTCAAAGAACTGCTCATGGGCCTGACAACCCATTTCTTCAATCCTGCTCCAAGCTAACCAGGTACACCAACCAAAAGGAGGTATGGGAATAGGTTCCAGAATGGTGAAATGGTTGTCTCAAGGATAACAAAATGCATGAGTGAAAATGGTCATGGAATCATTGACTGGATAACTGAGTGTGTACAGGAATCACTGTGAAATCTTCATGAAAGTGATGGTGAGAATGATGGTCAGGGTCTGCTTTGGTAAGAATTCCCCCCATGGAAAAGATCACCCAAATGATCTAAGTCCCCCACGATATGAATGCATGTCCCCAACTTGACACTTGTCATATCGAAAGTTACTTTGGTCCACTTGTCTCCAACTTTAGGACTTAGGATAAAATAATTATCCATACTTTACGTTTTAGGAATATCAATATAATAATCTCTTGACTTTTAGCCCTCCCTTTCCCTAACTAGTGAAGTTCAGTCCCCCATCTCTTTTATCATGGTCGGTCTACGCGCAACGATGTATTTATATTAATCATGAGTCATGTACAAAGTAGGCACATTGGCCCTTGACATCTAGGCGTTCCAGCCTAATACCAAAACATAAGCATCCCAGCTTATAGTAATCGGCTCACCAACCTATAATACATATCATATACACGAGGCTCATTGTCCTCCATACTGCGCGCACCTTAGTTACTGCGTGCGGTATCCTGTGATGTGCATACTACATCATTTTACTGCACATTTCATGTGCGCACTATGCTACATGATGTGCCTTACCAAATGAGGTCAAAACAGCTCACCAGCTGAAGTATATTTATATTAAATTTGAAATTGGGTTTAGTCGAGGGATATTAAAATCCCCTCCCCTTATTTATGCATTGTCCTCAGTGCATCATACACCGATATATAACAGAGTTTCAAAAATCTTCAAAAATATGTGGGTATTCTGTCCTCATTGCATCTTCATGCTCCCGAGTAGCATCCTCAGGACCGTACCATGTCCATTGAACCTTTACAAGCCCTATGGCTCGGTTCCGGAGCTGCTTGAATTTTCGGTCCAAAATGTGCACTGGATGCACTTTAAAAGTGCCTTCTTGCTCCAGCTAAATCACATTCCAATCAATAACATGATTAGCATCTGGTATATATTTCTTTAGCAATGATACATGGAAGACATTATGAATAGACATAGATGCAGGAAATGCAATCATATAAGCAACTGGACTAATCCTCTCTAGGATTTCAAAAGGCCCACAAAATCTAGCTGCCAACTTGGCGCAACTTCCCAACTTCAGGGAACTCCTATTAGCTTTCACTTTCAAGAAAACATGATCACCCACTTTGAATTCTCTATGGGTTTTGTTCTTATCGGCATAACTTTTCTATCTGTCTTGGGTAGCTTTTAAATTCTTATTAATTTTTATTATCTGGTCCATATCCCTGAGCAACTCTGGCCCAACTACTATCCTATCAGCTGGATTATCCAAACTCACTGAAGTATTGCACTTTCTTCCGTAAAGTGATTCAAATGGGCTCATCTTTAATGATGCATGATACCCATTGTTGTACGCGAATTCTACCAAGTGTAGGTAGTCTTCCCATTTTGATGGTTTGTCCATCACATACATTCTCAGTGTATCTTCTATCACCCTGTTCACTCTTTTTGTCTGTCCATTAGACTTAGGATGATAAGTTGTACTAAAGTTCAGATTCGTTCCAAATCCTTTGAACAATCCTTTCCAGAAATTTGAGGTGAATTCCAGGTCTCTGTCGGAGACAATTGTTTTAGGAATCCCATGCAATCGTGCCTCTTCCTTCATGAAAATATCATCAACCTCTGTTGCCTTGTGCATAGTTTTTAGTGGAATAAAATGGGCAGCTTTCGTAAGCTTGTCCACCACCACCATGATCGAATCATCCATCTTGCCTATTCTAAGAAATCCCATAATAAAACCCATTGTCACCACTTCCCACTTCCATTTAGGAATGGTTAAAGGTTTCAACAACCCTGTTGGGTGTCTATTCTCAACTTTCACTTTCTGGCATTCCATGCATCCAACGATGTACTCGGCGATATCTTTCTTCATACCTGGCCAAAAGTAATGGATCTTGATCACTGCCACGGTTTTCTGATATCCAGGGTGACCTACATAAGGAACATTATGAATTTCATGCAAAATCATACATTTCAAGTCCTGGACATTTGGAACAAAAATCTTGTTCTTGCGCAACAGTATTCCATATTTTCCCAGCTTATAATCATCCACCTTTTGAAGCATCTTCCCCTGTTGTATCATTGCTACTAATTCCCTATATTGCAGATCTTCATTAGCAGCCTCCAGAATTTTTCTTTTAACATCAGTTTGGTACATGCTAATGGCTGAAGTTTGTAACTCATGCACCTTCCTGTTGAGTGCATCAACCACTTTATTCTCCTTCCCTTTGATATGATTTATATCAAAATCATATTCGCTTAGAAATTCCAACCATCTACTTTGTCTAGCATTTAGATTTGGCTGATCAAATAAATATTTCAGACCATTGTGGTCTATTCTTAGTTCAAACCTCTTTCCCATGAGGTAGTGTCTCCATTTCCTCAAGGCATGCACTATGGTTGCCAACTCCAAATCGTGAGTGGCATAGTTTCTTTCATGAGCCTTCAATTTCCTTGATTCGTAACATATGACAAACCCATTTTGACTGAGGACTCCACCAAGTCCTTCATTACATGCATCAATGCATACGATGAAGTCTTCTTCTGGGTTTGCGATCCTCAATATTGGAGCACTTGTCAATAATTGTTTCAAGTGTTGGAAACTTCTTTCACAATCCAGTGTCCACTAAAACTTCACTCCCTTCCTTTGCAAGGAAGTGATTGGATGCACAATCTTTGAGAATCCTTCAATAAATATTCTGTAGTAACCTGCAAGACCCATGAATGATCTCACTTATGTCACATTTTTCGGTGATGACCATTCTTTAATGGCCTCTATCTTCTCAGGATCCATTGCTATCCCATCTTTTGAAATGATATGCCCCAAATAATGAATCTGTTTCTGATAAAATGAGCACTTGCTCAATTTGGCATATAACTGTCGTTCCCTTAATACTTACAACACCATCCTCAAATGATGTTCATGCTCTTCCTCTGACTTGGAATATACAAGAATTTCATCCAAAAAGACAATGACAAACTTGTCCAAATACTCTCGGAAAAAAACATTCATTAAGCACATGAAAACAACTAGTGCATTTGACAACCCAAATGGTACCGTTGTGAACTCATAATGACCATACCTTGTCCTGAAGGCGGTCTTGCTAATATATTCTTCTTTAATTCTTACCTGATGGTATCCTGATCTGAGATCTATCTTTGAAAATATCTTTGCATCCTTCAATTGATCAAAGAGGTCATCAATCCTTGGTAGAGGATACTTGTTCTTAACAATCACTTTATTCAACTGTTTGAAGTCAATGCACAACCTTAGTGTTCCATCCTTCTTTCTCACAAACAAGACTAGGGCACCCCAAGGTGACATGCTTGGGCGTATATACCCCTTCTTCAGAAGTTCTTCAAGCTGCATTTGCACCTCCAATTCTGGTGTACTCATTCTATAAGGAGTCTTTGATACTGGCGTTTCTCCAGGCATCAAATTTATAGAGAAATCAATGTCTCTCCTTGGGGGTAGTCCGGGTACCTCCTTGAACACATCCTCAAAATCTTCCAAATTTTTCACCTTATCTTTAGTTGTCTCTTCCAAATGAGCCGCAAATATTTGACATTCTTTCCTGTAACATTTCTTCAGTTGCAATGCTGAAATTTCTCTAATGGTTACTGCTCTGGGAATTCCCTATACCTTCCTTAGTTTCCCTTCCTCATCCAGGCAAGTAAATGCTTTGTTGTGACAATCTAAGAGAGTGTGGTATTGGTCCAACCAATCCATCCCAATTAGACAGTCATAGGAACCTAAAGGCAAGATGTTAAAATCCGCCTTAGTGTTCAGTCCATTCATGTCTATGAGGCATGACTTAACCATATCATTAACTTTTCTTCTGGCTCTTGTAGCCAGTTGCACCAACCAGGATTTCCCATGCTTGCTTCATGCCAATTGCAAACTTTCCACCATCTTAGGGTCTATATAACTATGACTAGCTTCTGAATCAATTAAAATAGAAAGGGTTTGGTTGTTGATCATACCTTCCACTTCAATCATGTGGGACTGATACTCTACTTGCTTGTTGTCCAGGGCTGCATAAATCCTTGGCACATATCTGCCCATGTCCTCTACTGTCTCAGCGCGTTGTACATTGTGAACAACTCTACTTTTTTCACCTCTGTGAGGATAATATCTGAACCTATGGTCCCCTTTACAACCCCAACATTGTATAGGTGGTTGTCTTGGCCCTTGACTCCCTGTGTCAATCACTCTGGGTTCTTTATGCATTTTCTGCCCTTGTGGATTATTTCTGAAGAACGGTGGCTTAGATCCTTTCTTCCTCTGATCCATCTTGAATTTCTTATTGTCTTCCCAAGCCTTTTGGAAAGATGGCTTTGCTTTCTGTTGATCATATAAGCATTTAGCTCTCCTTATGGTCTCTTCTAATGTCTTGGGATCATCATACTATATTTTGTCACTGATGAATGATGGAAATCCACTTAAATACCTTTGAATCTTGACTGTCTCATCCTTGATGAAAGAGACATACTTCAACAGTTCCATAAACCTTCTCTCATATTCATCTATGGTTGTACTTCCAAGCTTAAGTTCAAAGAACTCTTTCATTTTCTTGTCATAGTACCTTTTTGTTAAGTACTTCTTCTCAAAATACTTCTTGAATTCCTTCCAAGTAACACTTTTCTCTACAATGTGTTGCACCTGCACAAGTTGATCCCACCACATGGAGACCTTTCCTTTGAGTTGATAGATAGCGATTCTACCTTCTGCATGAGAAGAATAATTATGCAATTGAAAATATTTCCTCATGCCTAGCAACAATGTTTCTGCATCTTCATAATTTTTGTGCTCACCATCAAATGTATGAGGTTTGATTTTGTTCATTTCTCCTCGCAACTCATCCACCCCAGATCTCTTATACCTTATGATAGGGGATAGAATGGAGTTGTTGCTTGCTCTCTTATTGGAATGCCTTTGGGAATGATGGTGATGTCTACTAGCACTTTTTACTTTTCCTTTCTCCTCTGAAGATTTGTGACTCTCATATTTACTTGAGTCACTCTCCTTAACCAATTTCTGTTCTATTTTGTTCAAACCCTCCAATAGCTTCATGTTGAATTCATCCTGCTGCTCTTTGGCTTTCATAAGACTTTCATTATCATCTTTATGGATTTGGACATCTTTATGCAAATTCTTAATGGTCTCAGTCATATTCATATCTTCATTCATTTCTTCTCTATGTCCATTGAAGTTCATTCCTTCCATGCCCAAATGGACATCCACCCCTCCGCTCTCATTTTGTTGACTGTAATTCCCCTGTGCTTCTTCCATTCTTATGGATTCTGTGCTGGTATGATCTGATCGAGTTGTTTTTAATTATGCAAAACGTGTAGCCATCGCAACTTATCAGGCTAAATTTCATCAATTCATGGGAATAAGCACCTTTTGATCCTATACACACATCAGAATTATCTCTCCTGATTTCCCGGTGTTATCACCATGGAAATTCTAGATAAGACCCAAGTCTCGAAAACATAGACGTGTAGTGTCTTCAGAGATACACTTGAGCAAGAAGGTGGTTTGCCGAAACCACTTTCGCGAAGACGCAGTATCACGTGTCTCAATATGTCAAATCCACCACTCGTGGAGCAGGTGACAACTAGTCAGATCACCCTTTTTCACTCGTTCGGTACTTTACAGCCATGTGACGTCAGTTGAATGCTGCCATGTAATGAGCTCAAAAGATAATCATTCGAAATGGATTGGCCAAGCATGGCAACCCAACGCTCTTGTACGTAATCCGTCTTCACTTTATAAATGGATTTCTATAATTACCACTCCCCAAATATAAAGATATATGTGTATCCATAACCGAAGTAATCTCCAAACTGTTCGACTTCCTTCTCTTTGTAAAGATAAATTTTGGTATCCCCAACCTGAGATACATGGACAAGGCTAAGTCGAGTGAGACTGGTTATTCAAGCAACATGCTAGACTTTCCTGCGAGTAAGGAGGAAAGGGTCCTTGCACACATTTTAGAAACTAAGTTCCACACAGAGCTGGCTATAGACTCGTGATTGGAAGCCAGGATGAATCCCACTATAAAGGATTTAGTCATCAACAAGTTAGCCGCTAAGAAGAAAAGGAGCAAGCGACAGAAGAAGGAGGAATCTACGGCTGAAGTGGCTGAAAGTATTGGAGAGAATAAACCGGTCTGGTTAGACTCTTCTTTAAAGGCAGAGATCGCTAAGCTGAAGTAAGTCTTCAACTAAAATAAGCATGTCTCAACGAATTTTGAACAACCGGTAGCGGAGGTAAAGAGTACCAGATATGATAGGCATGTTCTTAAATGACCCTTTTTCAACATGCTAACTGTTGTCATCCTCTTTTTGTAATTTTGTAATTATTACGATTATATAAATACAGAAACGGATTTTAAACTGTTTTATTACAATTTCTAACTGGTAATGTTATGAATCTTGTTCTCTTTTATAGTAAGTTTTTCTTGTAATCTTATATTTTATTTTCATCTGTCTAAATCAGAGGAAATTAAAGTTCGGAATTCTTTTTAATTAATTAATGCATTGATGCAGTTGTGTGTTTCTTTTTCTTTTATTATTATGCAATTTAAACTCAGAGTCATTGCCTTCCAAGCGACTTTGCGTGCACTAAACTTTGACATGTTCATTTATATTTAACGTGCATAGAAATATCACAAGGTAAAACGCTTTTCCACGCACATAAATCTACTGTGCATTTCTTCTTCGTCACACCGACTACTTACATGCACTACTCCGACGTCGTGTGCCAATACCTACTGTGCACAGTTTTGATACCGCGCACTGATATTCCACATCCATTTTCGTCCTATGCATGCACCATGTCAAGTTCAACATATTCCATCGTGCCCAAATATCTGTGCACACTACTTAATACACTGTCGCGACACAACTTTTACTCATACTTATGCGCGTACCAACCAAACTTCTCTGTGTTAAGAAATACTTGCACACACCATGTGCACCTTACTATGTGTGTGCTCACCTCGCAAGGTTAAATTTAGCGCGTGCATCTACACATAATAATCTTTCGCGCGGTGCCACAATTTACCGCGCACACTGGCACACCAATGTTTTCTTGCGCGATGACAAAATTTACCACGCGCGCCAGTACGCCAACCTTTTCCAAGGACACTCCATGACTCCAATCCTGGTCACTTCGAAGTTACTTTTCTGTGAATATTCGCTTCAATTGTACCCCTCTGGCCCATCCAAGCTCGGCGTTGAACTGAATCTCTGATACCAATTTGTAATGTTCCCCCAACCAACCTCACGCCAGAGTGCACCACTCCAGAGAAACCACTCATGCTATGACACTAGTCGGTAACATTCTCAGTAATCAACTGAGTTATGCCACCTATATTTACTCTTTTTACTGCATTCATCTAGAAAATATACATACGACATTCTTGCGGAAGCTTTAAAGTTAAACAACAATTTTCTTTCTATAACATACGACTTTTATATGGAAATAACAGTAACTACAGATATGCATCATTTACAGGAATTACCCATAAGCACATAAGAAATCATAATCACATATATTCTAAAATCGTAACATAGGCATGTAAATAACAAAACAACATATCATTTTATCATACAATTGGTACTTATCTTAGAAATACTGTCACCAACTGCTTACAGACCGTCCACGAACCTCCCATCCATAGACTACACTGTTCATCACTCTCAATAGTGAGTCACCCCCGAGGTGGGACTGAACTCCACCCAGGGTAAAGGGATCCTATCCAGGCTGAGGCTCAAGGACAACAGGAAAGACTCTGTCTCAGGTGCTCACTCAACTAACAGCCTACAACCTCTCATTCCCCACATGCCTGTCCCACCCAAGGAAGTGTGCCCCTTCTCTTCTCAACATTCCCTCGACTGCCCCACTTCCCTTCCAGGGCTTCAACAACAGGCTGGACCAGAATTCTCAAAGAGTTTTAGCCGTAGTTTAGCACCTTCGAGAATCAATCCCCAACAATTCTCTCGCTCAGAGAACTGCTCACGGGCTTGACAACCTATTTCTTCAATCCTGCTCCAAAATAACCAGGTACACCAACCAAAAGGAGGTATTGGGAACATGTTCCAGAATGATGAAATGGTTGTCTCAAGGATAACAAAATGCGTGAGTGAAAATGGTCATGGAATCATTGACTGAATAACGGAGTGTGTATAGGAATCATTGTGAACTCTTCGTGAAAGTGATGGTGAGAATGATGGCCAGGCTCTGCTCTGGTAAGAATTCCCACCCCCCCATGGAAAATATCACCCAAATGAGCTAAGTCCCCCACGATATGTATGCATGTCCCCAACTTGACACTTGTCATATCGGAAGTTACTTTGGTCCACTTCTCTCCAACTTTAGGACTTAGGATAAAATAATTATCCATACTTTACATTTTAGGAATATCAATATAATATTCCCTTGACTTTTGGCCCTCCCTTTCCCTAACTGGTGAAGTTCAGTCCCCCATATCTTTTATCGTGGTTGGTCTGTGCGCAATGATGTATTTATATTAATCATGAGTCATGTACAAAGTAGGCGCATTGGCCCTTGACATCTAGGAGTTTCGGCCTAATACCAAAACATAAGCATCCCAGCTTACAGTAATCAGCTCACCAGCCTATAATACATATCATATACACGAGGCTCATTGTCCTCCATACTTTGCGCACCTTATTTACTGCGCATGGTATCCTACGATGTGCATACTACATTATTTTGCTGCATAGTTCATGTGCGCACTATGCCACATGATGTGCATTACCAAATGAGGTCAAAACTGCTCACCAGATTAATTATATTTATATTACATTTGAAATTGGGTTCAGTCGAGGGATATTACAGTTTTGTTCCCAACTTCTTCCACAATGTTCTCCATAAATGACCAACAAATTTGGTATCCCTGTTGTTAACTCTCAAAAACGCACCGACATTTTTTGAAGGAAATATGCCTAATCTTGAAGGGAAATTTTCACTAGCTTCCCTAGCTCCAAATCCAAATCTGATTGTACCATTGGAAATATTACGATCTGTAGATGTCGATCGACTATTGGAATGTGCGAAACGGATATTCCATGGCTGAGAAAATTGATTTTTACCAAAGGCAGTTTTTTCTGAAAATTCTGACTTTCGGTGGTTAAATGACCCAGGAACTGTTCCAGTCAACCACCGAAAGCCTGTTTTAACCAGAATTTTCAAAATTTCGCCCAGATCAGGAATTTTTGAAGCATAATGAGATGAAACCTCTTGGAATAGACATGTCGTGAATTATCAAGTCCAGCACAACAGTTAGTTTTGACAAATGGTGGAGAAAGGAGTTTTTTCAAAGGTTTTTGATGCCTTTTCAATGGCAGAATTTCAGGGATTTTTAGCCACACATCAGCAACTCGAATTTATCTTTGAAAGAA
This sequence comes from Picea engelmannii, assembly GCA_009831015.1. Lineage (NCBI taxonomy): Eukaryota > Viridiplantae > Streptophyta > Pinopsida > Pinales > Pinaceae > Picea > Picea engelmannii. The sequence goes on along the minus strand of ML831432.1, from coordinate 13,387 downwards.
CAGGTTGAAGAAGCCTTGGAAGGCTAATCTTCACATCATCAACAATCAACAGATTTTAAGGATCAGATCAAAGAGATTATCCTCCTTTTTGGGTGTTATCCCTATCTTTTTGTAACTGTAATATTGACTTTCTATTTTTAGTATAGCAGATCCAGTTTTCTAGGATATGGAAACTGTATGTAGAGGCTATAAAGCCAGGAACATTTGAAGAATAAAGGGTTCGATTCTGGACTGAGGAATGCTCTTTTGTACTCATACTTTCTATGCTAATACAAGTCACAGGTTCCTTTCAGCTTTGACTGTCAGCTTTTCACCTTTTCTTCTGCATTATTATCTGTGTTGTCAAGCTTTGAATGGATGTTATCCCATTGTTTAGCTCATAACTTGATAATAAGTCTTTCGATTGTCTCTTAGACCCTGCTTTGCACTGGTTTAGTGATAAT
>ML831431.1:132154-150817 GCA_009831015.1 Picea engelmannii | reverse complement strand
GTGGTTATAATTCCTGTATCAATTATGTAAACATTCATGTATAGAATGGTAATTGAGGGGTTTGGAAACCTGGGTAGTGAATTGGTACACTACACATGCAAGGGCTCGTCATAACTCTATCCTACCTCTACCATCCCAGCAACAATATGATGGGCTCTTCAGCCCCATGGAGGTCCGAACTAATTATCTCCCCATGTGCATCGATCCTCTGGTACCTGTCCGCCGGGCATGGTCCTGCACATCAAAGACTATGCCCTCCATGGGCTCATCAGTCCTAGATATCATAGCAATGTAAATCACATTTCATCATTATAGTTATTAGATATATGCATGAAATCCCTATCATATCATCTAAGAGTTCAAAGACATTACACATATCTACTATACAAAGCTAAGGAAACCGACAGAACAACCTATTGGGCTAATACCCACAAGAGATGAAAAGTTTCCTCAAAGGATCATTCAAGCCATGTTTAATGAGATGATATGGTTTTTAGGGATGTCTAGTCATAGTAAGACCAAGGGAAGGTGTCGTCTGTGGGTGCCTTTGTAGGAGGCGAGCTGTACCCATCATGGATGCATTTTTTCCAAACCCTTTTACTGCCTCATCTTTCTTTTATTGCCTTTTCTTTATTTTTTACTACAAGGTCTGACCAGAGGACACTGCCTTGGCTTGGTGGCTAGAGCTGACAGCGTTACCCACTAGTATCTTCGTAGAAATGGGAAGGTTGGCTCGTGATGAGACCCCCTTTCCTTTGGCCATGCAACCAAAGGTCACTGCCCTGGTTTGGTGACCATATAGTGGCAATGTCATACTGTTAAATACCTATGAACATAATGGGTCGGCTCGTGATGAGACCTCCCATCCTCTTGGTTAGGTCTTGCATTTATTTATTTTATTATTTTTCTTAGGGTCCCTTAGTTTCTTATTGAGAGGCTCTTTATTGCCTTCTTGGGGATCCCCTGGGCGAAGCATCTCTAGGTTTTATTTCCTATGGCTTTTATCTTTTACCAGCTTCTTTTACCCCCTGGGCCTTTAGCCCCTTCTTTCCACAAGACAAGATGTAACCCTGAAAGGTCATCCTAATGGTCAGACTAGGGGAATGGGATGGATGAGTGGGGTATAAGATGTAAAAGTGATAAGATGGTGGGAGTGGATGATGGATCTACACATCCCCCTTGGTGGCTAACCAAAACCCATGAATACCAGCTTGCTAAGTTACCCCATCAATTACCCCAACAATGGTCAAGTGGATTAGTGTAAGATCCAAGCAGTCATCTGAAATGAAAGGAACCTAATGCATATATAAGAAGGTTATAACGATCAAATATGACACATACCATGATACCTCAAACCAATTACCTCATGGAGAAAGAGTCCTCTCCGATGCAAGCCCGGGCCGATAGTGATGGACGTTGCTACTGATGACAGGACAAGTCTGGCTGAGAAGCAGAAAAATGGGCCCTCTAGGGCCATGCTCAAGTCAATCTCGCTCTTGGTACTCCATGTCTAGGACCATGTGGGCCTCGAGACATGATCTTCTAGTTATCGCTAGATATCGGGGATAATATGTACTATAACTTTTCATTGGTTTGTTCTTTATACTTCTTTATATAAGTAAGATGTCTATCTCATAATTTTAAATTCCAAATCAAAATTCATAAAAATAAATTTGATCTTACTACTTATTAGAATAGTTTTAAGATGTTGTAAATTAAATAGTTTAATGTAAAGACACATTGTAAATTAACTATTACCTTTACAAAAATATACTCATTTTGAGCTAAACATATTTTTTAAATATACTCGTCTTATAAATTGGAAGTTTCTAATAAAACTCATTTTATTTGGAAAATCTCTTTATAGTATATAGTTATGCAATTAAATTCTTTTGTGATAATATACTCTTTATGAGATCAACATGTCACTTGTAGAAATTAAACATGGATGAGAAGAATAACAATCATTCCTTCCAATATTCATAAATGTTATTATAATATTAAACTTTATTATAATATTGAAGTTATAAAAACAATGATAAGCTTCATGAGAAACTTTCTTTAACTACTTATATTACAAAGAAAAAACAAGTTTGAAAGGAAAATTTCAGAGAAAGTTAATTATGTGATGCAACTGGACTAATGATATTCGTTTTGATGGCTATCCTCTTATGAAAATAATGCTTGAAAATGAATATATTAAGGAGTCTAGAGATGCCTCCAAAACCATCCCCATGGACCATTATCGGGAATATCCATATGTTAGGAGAGTTACTTCATCATGTTTTGAAAGACCTTAGCAATAAATATAGTACCATTATGTTTTTGTTTTTTGTCTCCATCCCTAAACTAGTAGTTTTTCTCTTGACATGGCGAAGCGCTTTCTAAAAAATCATGATCTACTCTTTGCTAACCAACCTGCAAAGGCCACAGGGAAATGCATGGACGACAACGTCTTTGCTAGCCTACCCAAAATGGCCGTAGGAAAACACATGGCCTACAACTTCAACGACATGGCATTCACCAYGCGTGGATATTATTGGAGACAAATAATAAAAATATGCATATTAKAAATGCTAAATCTCAAAAAATTGAAGTCCTTCTAATGGGGTGAGATGCGAAGGTGTATGTGATGATTCACTCCATTTGGAACGAAAGTGAGAATGAGGCCATGCGTATGAATTTGAGCAATGTGATGTAGTTCTTCATGAAAAATATAATATGTGGAATGTTGATATGATGAAAATGTCCAATGTATGTTATTAATAATTTGGTGAGAATTTAGGGTAAAACCATGAATTTGAGTGTTTATTTTTCTTTTTTTCTTTTAGAAAATAAAATATATCTTCAGAATTTTTCAACTACAAAAGTATTTTATTTATTTAGAATTTCACTTTACACTTTGAAAATATTAGAATGAATTTTGTTATCTTTCTATTGATTATTTTTTGAAATTTTTGTATTTATATTTAATATGTCAATTTAGTGATTGTTTAACAATATGTTCCTTAAAAATGAAGGCATTAATAACGAGTTATGTTTATTGGCACCAATTTACTCATTATTAAACTTTTGTTTATGAAAAATGAAATATGCTACAACAATCTAAAAATAATCTATTAAGTGAGGCTATAGTTTTGAAGAAAACAAATGGATATTATAATTACTGCAATTTTTTGAATTTGGCCAATCTGAAAAAGTTGCATATTTTAAACACATTTAGATTGTGACCAAGTATCTTCCTTATTTTTTATTTAAAAGTAAAATATAAAAGTACCCTTTTGAAGAGGACAATGAAAGGTTTCGTAATATACATTTTCCATAATTTTTTACTACGTATTATTGTATATATCGATTTTTCATTTAACTAATCATTATGTCATCTAAAAATAATATGTAGACATGTTTTTATAAAATTAAGTAAAATTACTAAAAAACAATTAAATTGAATACAAATTATATCAAATGAAAGTAGATTCAATTCTAAAAATGTTGGTACTAGTTTCGAAACTAGACTCACAGTATTTTAAGGAGTCTTCTCCTCCCCGAGTTGGAGTAAGATGAAGTGAAGACATACTTTTCTGAAAAGCGCCATAGTTACAGGTTTTCAACCGAACTAATAGTTCGACAGAAAGTTAGTATTTTTCGGCTGAAAGTTAATTGTAATGGAAAATTGTTGTTAGATTAAAAATTTATGTTAATTTTTTCAAGGGTGTCGTTAGATTTAAATTTCGGCCAAAAAAACATTTCGATCGAAATATTTTTTAGCCTATGCATCAAACAAAAAGTCTTATTGGACCACCTAATGATTTCTCAATTCCCCAAAATCTTCCACATATCTGGTGGGGTTGGTTTTGTAGCAACCTCACTACATTAAAACAAACGACATGGAAAATATTGTATTTTGGAGCTACCTTGATGTGTATAGGCATTGGGATGGGGGAAACAATAGTGTTTGAACAAAGTGATGTTGTATAGCATCTTTGCAATGCTCATCCAATCAAGGATCATACTTTGATTTATAGAGATGAAAAATAACAAATTGTTCATCACACTGGATAACTAGTGTCTTATTGATCACTCATTTGATCTTTCAGGCCTCATCAAAGACTAGTACAATGATGACAATTTGATTTGGTTCAAGTGTGAACATGCTCATAGTGCCCTTGTGTAATGTGTGGCACATAATGATCACACCACCTACAAGTTGAATATATTTTCATTGGTGAAGACCAACTTGTTCATGAGCATGCAAGCTAGGGAAAAGGTGACATTTCTTTGCAAGCAATCTATCATGACATTAATAAGAACGATCAGATCTAGTGTGTGTTTTTATCATGTGTTATTGTGAAATCCAATCCCATCTCTTACATGGATTATTGACCTTCAAGTATTTCCTAGTGTGGGGGTGATACAGGCTGGCTAAAGAAGTATTTCAAATTGACACTTTGATTCCTTCTAGAGTTATAGGAGTTTCCTAATAATCTGAGAAGCGAGTCGAGGTTCAAAGGGTCCGTGGAAGTTTACCTGGGCGTTGGGAGTAGGGCCAAGCAAGGCGCTTCATTGCATGACTAGGGATCAGGAAACTCCAAGAACAGATACGTGGAAACGTTAAATCCGTGTGAAGGCTCATTTCAGAAATAGGATGCGAAAGGACGCTCGACTGTTCCTAGTGTGGGGATGAGGATAGTCCCAATGGAATTAGATTATAGAATATATGGTGCTACTAGATAGTAGATTCAAATTTGTAGAGGTGAAAGTAGTGGTGTTGTTCCAAATGTTGAGCTTTTGTGTGTGTCAATAAAGGATCAAACATATACACAAATATGTTTTCCATTTTTTCTCCTATATGTGTCAAGGATTGGTAAATGTAGCATGGTGCATAAATCCATTCTTCTGTGTGTCATAGTGAATGAAAATATCAAAAGATTCACTATTGTGATACCATTGGTATGAGAATTGCTTGGTGTGTCCAACTTGATGGATTTATCATTTTGTTTGTTTGATTTGAGCATTGGATGGGTTGGTGTGTCTGAGACGAAATGGATAACTAATGTTTGGTGTGTTTGAGTTGATAAATTTCTTGGTTTCTCTGAGTTGATAGTTTTCTTGATGTGAGTGAGATGATAGTCAATTAGTGTATCCAAGATGAATGAAGGATGTCTTGGTGTGTCTGAGACAAGAAACATATGACTTTAATTGTGGTGAATCCAATCTAGGAGGTTTGGTCTGTGTGATGAATAGGTGTGTGGTAACATATTTCCGATTTAACTCAGCACTACACAATAGAGAAGACCTTGAAGATTGAACTCATTTAAGTGAAAGTGTTGCCTTCAAAAAAGAACGAACCTCCAGGAGCCATTAGCAAGGATGCCTGTATACTACCACATAGCCAGTCTCCAAGGCATAAAGAATCTAGTCATAGTGACTTCCATTCTCCTTGGCTTTTCAGGGTATTGGGGTCGGTTATTAATACCTGTGCCTTTATTTGTATGTATCCTTGGGAAATGAGGCAGATGATACCATTGAGGGGGAGTATAAGTGTTCTCTAATCATGGCTGCCAACAAAATTCATCGAAATGGCAGTCCGCCAGTTTCAAACCTGCAGACTGTAGAGATGAATAATGAACCTAATCGCCCAACAGTTGCTGTCAACAACGCTTTATCTGAATTTCAAGCGTGCCAAGAAATTAGAATTCTTGTTCATAATCTGAACAAAGCTGATCAATGTTTAGCAACCTTCAGAAACCTAGGTAGTTATTTTGAAGACCGACCTTGAAATATTGAAGGCAGAAGCGTCCTATGTGAAGGTTTCTCCATACGTGAATATCTTGCAAAAGTGAGAAGTGTGGACATAAGGAAATGTTGTCCATTGTCTGATAGCCTACTCGATGCTAGTCTAAGAGAAGGGCGAAAACCCCCGCTTCCGCCTCTGGTTGGGCCTAATTACAGATGGTGGTCATGTCAACAGTGCATGGAAATGTTCGGGGAACATACGCACTTTGGGGCGTCGGTTGACGGGCACAATCCTCTTGGTTTCGAGCCGGAAAATGACTCGCAGAATTTCGACCACATCGTGGAACAAGAGATTATGGTTTCTTTAGATACAGATCTTGACGTTGCTCCGAGCATTTCTAAAGACGAACAAATTAGGAAACTGTGCACAGTTCAAATCTTGGGACAGGAGGACTTATTGAATATTGTTGGAAGCGAAGATACTATTAGAATTATAGAGAACATAAGTGAGAGGGTGGATAATTGTTTGGCTGAGGAACATGGTCGGAACTTTATTGCGCCTTCATCTATTAAAGATGGCCACTCAAAAATTGAAGCGCCAAATTGTATTTCTATGTCAGTTGTTAATTCTGCTAAGCTTGAACGAGTACATAAGCGTGTAAAAGCAGATAGGAGTGATGGCACTCGAGCTTATACAAAGCACACTATGATGAGATAATTTGACAACAACAGCCGGGTGAAGAATTCTACACTTCATTTAATGGAAAAGGAAGGTGATTTTCCGAATGAATTAGGGAACTGCAAGAAAAAAGCAAAGGCAATGAGGGCCCCGGATGAGGCAGCAAATCAGGCACGAGCACAGTTAGTCTCATTGGAGTCTGAGAGAATCAAGATTGATAACCTGAATTCCGAGACAACCAAAATTGAGTCAATAAGACATCACAATTTTGATACTGGCAATATTGAAAGTTCTGGTGTCAAAGTATGCCCAGTTTGTAAAATATTCACTTCAGCGACCATCACTGCTGTGAATGCTGACATGGACAATTGCCTTGCCGAAGTATCTAAGACAGAGAAAAGACAGATTAGAATTCAAAAACAAAAGTCAAGGACACGAAAGAAGCGGTCAATAGTTGAAATTTGTGCAACCGCTCCTCCAGTTCAAATTGGCCTGGACTATCTAGACAATTTCCAGATGTATGAGGACAGGAACGAGTCAGACTGTTCTCATGGTATGGATGTAAATTTCGACCTAGCAGTAGACGGCACAGCCAATGGCACGTTAAAATAAATCATGAAAACAATTCAAACCGGTTCAGAAGCTGCAACTCGGGATGACTCATCAACTCTTAAATGCAAGATAAAGCAGTCGGTTGAAGCACATTATTTGATTGAATCTGGAAAAGCTACGAATGGAGATGGACAAGCGGAGTCCCTAGAAATGAAAAGGAAAAGACAACGGCTCGATATTATAACCTGCTCTTTTGTTTCGAAAGATTTGAAGGTATCCTTGAAAACAACAAAAATGCCATCATCTACTCAATCGACGGAAAGGGTTAACGACGTCGAACATCACGTAAAGGACTCAGGCAAACCAGTCAAGCTCGGAGGTGATTCAGATGGTGAGCAACTATCAAACATGCAACTTAATTCAGAGAAACATTATGATGCAACTAGGGATATGGCGGTGTTGAAGGCTTAAAATCAGGAGCATTCGTCTAGGTACTTTTAGGGAAAATATCACACCGAGCAATATGCAACTATGTTATCCAAAGAGCTCAAGGCCTTGGAATGCAACATTGCTGATATCCTACCAGGAGGAGAAAGTGCTAAGCTTTGTGCAAAACAAAGTACCGAAGAACCCCCTTCAGTCCCCGCAATCTCAGATGGTACTGGTAATGTTTCCGAGTTATCAATAGTGGGATAACCGGCTCGATTGAAGGAATTGCAGCTCCATGGATCCCAACAAATAAAATGTCTACCCGATTCAGTTGGCATATTCACTCACTTGAAAGTGTTGGAGATATCTCAATGTGGAATACGATATTTACAACCAGCTATCTTGAAGGTCGAACCATTGAATTCTCCTGCACAATGCAATGAATGTGACTGTAAACTGGATGACACCCGGCGTTGAAAGCTAAATCAAACGCTTGGATTACATGCAGAAATCCCTGTCCACTAGTCAAATGATAGATAACGGTTCAACTAAGTGTCAGGCAGCCGTAGAGTCTAGAAGACAAATCGTTTCACATTTCTTGGAACTCAAAGAAATTTATTTTATATTTTTCTTTCAAAAGTATGATGCATGAACAGAACCAAAAAGGGGGGGGCTCATGAGCGCAGCACTGGGGAAACCTCTTCTGAAGAGGGTTTCATTGTAATGTCTGAGTTTTTGTAAGCCATTAATGGAGTAATAAAGAAGATCTGTGACTTGCGACTGTGAGATTCATCACGGTCGATTTCTTTCAGGATGTTTTTCTTCTCTTTTAGTTGTGTTAAAACTGTTTGGACTTCATTTATGTGTTCCTTACTCGCAGTTGAAATTGTATTTACTATATCTTTATGTCTTCCTTAATCCATCATGACTGCATTACATTTTGTTTTCTTCTAACCGATGGGCTTCATTATACTTTAGTACGACCACTATAACGAAAGGATTTGGCTTTTCTGTAATTGTTTATTGTCTTTCCTCTACACCAACTATCAGCTGTGTAAGACCAATCTCCATTTTCAAAACTCTGCATATATCCTTCACTACGGCGGCCTTTCCTTTTTCTTTCCTCTACCGCATCATGACAATTAAAGCGCTAAAAGATAGACTTACTTTGCCTCACTTTCTGCAAGTTATTTAATCTCTACTATTGTCTCCTTTCTTCAGTTTTCATTTGACTCCATGCCCAATGGACCTTTTCCCTGGTTTAACCCCCAAACTCCAAAAATCCAAGACCATCATTTACCCATAAAACTGCCCACCTTTTTCATGTTTACTTCATTTTATTTTGTGACATTTTTCGAGAGATCCCTCTCGGGTTGGAAGAGGGCAGCTCCCAATCCAAAGTGGTTCGAGGTTGCCTCGGGATTGATTTGCCACAACCCATTTCAGTTCTGAGTGTCAACATTTTGGCGCTGTTGCTGGGGATTTTCGAAGTTGATATCTATCCCTGGGAGAATGACATTCTTACAGTCCTATGGCCTGGTTGAGCAGTCAGTCATAGGAAAATATTGGTTGCACATGCTCTGGCAACTCCATGAAAAGTTTCTGATGGTGATTTCACTGGCAGGAGAATTCAGAATTGCAGCTTTCACTCTAGGTCACCCAATGGATGGAGGCACCTGGTCTACTGTTCTTGGCACTTTACGAGAAAGTGCCATCCCTAGTTGGAGCCGATGTTGCGACAGATTTCCGATTTAACTCAGCACTACACAATAGAGAAGACCTTGAAGATTGAACTCATTTAAGTGAAAGAGTTGCCTTAAAAAAAAAAACGAACCTCCAGGAGCCATTAGCAAGGATGCCTATATACTACCACATAGCCAGTCTCCAAGGCATAAAGAATCTGGTCACAGTGACTTCCATTCTCCTCGGCTTTTCAGGGTATTGGGGTCGGTTATTAATACCTGTGCCTTTATTTGTCTGTATCCTTGGGAAAGGAGGCGGATAATACCATTGAGGGGGAGTATAAGTGTTCTCTAATCATGGCTGCCGATAAAATTCATCGAAATGCCAGTCCGCCAGTTTCAAACTTGAAGACTGTAGAGATGAATAATGAACCTAATCGCCCAGTAGTTGTTGTCAACAACGCTTTATCTAAATTTCAAGCGGGCCAAGAAATTAGAATTCCTGTTCATAATCTAAACAAAGCTAATCAATGTTTAGCGACCTACAGAAACCCAGGTAGTTATTTTGAAGACCGGCCTCAAAATATTGAAGGCAGAAGCGTCCTATGCGAAGGTTTCTCCATACGTGAATATGTTGCAAAAGTGAGAAGTGTGGACATAAGGAAATGTTGGCCATTGTCTGATAGCCTACTCGATTCTAGTCTAAGAGAAGGGCGAAAACCCCCACTTCCGCCTCTAGTTGGGCCTAATTACAGATGGTGGTCATGTCAACAGTGACTGGAAATGTTTGGGGAACATACGCACTTTGGGGCGTTGGTTGACGAGAACAATCCTCTTGGTTCCAAGCCGGAAAATAACTCCTAGAATTTCGACCACATCGTGGAACAAGAGATTACGGTTTCTTTAGATACAGATCTTGACGTTGCTCCGGGCATTTCTAAAGACAAACAAATTAGGAAACTGTGCACAGTTCAAATCTCCAGACAAGAGGACTTATTGAATATTGCTGGAAGCGAAGATACTATTAGAATTATAGAGAACATAAGTGAGAGGGTGGATAATTGTTTGGTTGAGGAACATGGTCGGAACTTTATTGCGCCTTCATCTATTAAAGATGGCCACTCGAAAATTTAAGCGCCAAATTGTATTTCTATGTTAGTTGTTAATTTTTCTTAGCTTGAATGAGTACATAAGTGTGTAAAAGACGATAGGAGTGATGGCACTCGAGCTTATAAAAATCACACTGTGATGAGAGAATTCGACAACAACAGCCGGGTGAATAATTCCACACTTCATTTAATGGAAAAGGAAGGTGATTTTCCGAATGAATTAGGGAACTGCAAGAAAAAAGCAAAGGCAATGAGGGCCCCGGATGGGGCAGCAGATCAGGCACGAGCACAGTTAGTCTCATTGGAGTCTGAGAGAATAAAGATTGATAAACTGAATTTCGAGACAACCAAAATTGAGTCAATAAGACATCACAATTTTGATACTGACAATATTGAAAGTTCTCGTGTCAAAGTATGCCCAGTTTGTAAAATATTCACTTCAGCGACCATCATTGCTGTGAATGATCACATGGACAATTGCCCTGCCGAAGTATATAAGACAGAGAAAAGACAGATTAGAATTCAAAAACAAAAGTCAAGGACACAAAAGAAGCGGTCAATAGTTGAAATTTGTGCAACCGCTCCTCCAGTTCAAATTGACCTGGACTATCTAGACAATTTCCAGATGTATGAGGATAGGAACGAGTCAGACTGTTCTCATGGTATGGATGTAAATTCTGACCTAGCAGTAGACGGCACAACCAATGGCGTGTTAAAAGAAATCATGAAAACAATTCAAACCGGTTTAGAAGCTGCAACTCAGGATGACTCATCAACTCTTAAATGCAAGATAAAATAGTCAGCTGAAGCACATTATTTGATTGAATAATGAAAAGATACAAATGGATATGGACAAGGAGAGTCCCTAGAAATGAAAAGGAAAAGACGACGACTCGGTATTATAACCTGCTCTTTAGTTTCGAAAGATTTGAAGGTATCCTTGAAAATAGCAAAAATGCCATCATCTACTCAATCGACGGAAAGGATTAACGACGTCGAACATCACGTAAAGGACTCAGGAAAACCAGTCAAGCTCGGAGGTGATTCAGATGGTGAGCAACTATCAAACATGCAACTTAATTCAGAGAAACATTATGATGCAGCTAGGGATATCGCGCTGTTGAAGGCTAAAAATCAACAACATTCATCTAGGTACTTTTAGGGAAAATATCACACCTCAACCTACCATAGAGCAATCTGCAACTATGTTATCCGAACAGCTCAAGGCCTTGGAATGCAACATTGTTGATATCCTACTAGGAGGAGAAAGTGGTAAGCTTTGTGCAAAACAAAGTACCGGAGAACCCCCTTTAGTCCCCGCAATCTCAGATGGTATTGGTAATGTTTCCGAGTTATCAATAGTGGGATAACCGGCTCGGTTGAAGGAATTGCAACTCCATGGATCCCAGCAAATAAACTGTCTACCCGATTCAGTTGGCATATTCACTCACTTGAAAGTGTTGGAGATATCTCAATGTGGAATATGATATTTACCACCAGTTGTCTTGAAGGTCGAACCATTGGATTCTCCTGCATAATGCAACGAATGTGACTGTAAACTCGATGACACCCGGCGTTGAAAGCTAAATCAAACGCTTGGATTACACGCAGAAATCCCTGTCCACCAGTCAAATGATAGATAACGGTTCAACTAAGCGTCAGGCAACCGCAGAGTCTAGAAGACAAATCGTTTCACATTTCTTGGAACTCAAAGAAATTTATTTTATATTTTTCTTTTAAAAGTATGATGCATGAACATAACCAAAAAGGGGGGGGGCGCATGAGTGTAGCACTGGGGAAACCTCTTCTGAAGAGTGTTTCATTGTAATGTCTAAGTTTTTGTAAGCCATTAATGGAGTAATAAAGAAGATCTGTGACTTGCGACTGTGAGATTCAGCACGGTCAATTTCTTTCAGCATGTTTTTCTTCTCTTTTAGCTGTGTTAAAACAGTTTGGACTTCATTTATGTCTTCCTTACTCACAGTTGAAATTGTATTTACTATATCTTTATGTCTTCCTTAATCCATCACGACTGCATTACATTTTGTTTTCTTCTAATCGATGGGCTTCGTTATACATTAGTACGAACACTACTATAACGAAAGGATTTGGGTTTTCTATAATTGTTTATTGCCTTTCCTCTGCACTAGCTATCAGTTGTGTAAGACCAATCTGCATTTTTCAGAACTCTGCATATATCCTTCACTACGGTGGCCTTTCCTTTTTCTTTCCTCTACTGCATCATGACAATTAAAGCGCTGAAAGATAGACTTACTTTGCCTCACTTTCTGCAAGTTATTTAATCTCTGCCATTGTCTCCTTTCTTCAGTTTTCATTTGACTCCATGCCCAATGGACCTTTTCCCTGGTTTAACCCCCAAAATCCAAAAATCCAAGACCATCATTTACCCATAAAATTTCCCACCTTTTTCATGTTTACTTCATTTTATTTTGTGACATTTTTTGAGAGATCCCTCTCGGGTTGGAAGAGGGAAGCTCCCAATCCAAAGTGGTTCGAGGTTGCCTCGGGATTGATTTGCCGCAACCCATTTCAGTTTTGAGTGTCAACAAGGTGCATGAAACTTAACTAAAATAGTTGGATGTGCATCCTAATTCTTGGGTGCATTAGTCAAAGTGGCCTTTTGATATTTCTTAAGCATGAGGGCAATTGATGGACATCCATATGACATACTTGAGTTGAGTGGACCTAAAATGAACTCATTTTATTTACCTAAAGGGGGAGTTTGTTCACCTGTATAAGGATTTGTCAACACTTGGAGGAGTGGGCTATGCGTTAGTTGAATTCTCCATGAGTGGACTATATGTTTTTTCTTCGACTTTGGGTGATGTTATTGGACCATAAAACTAAATACAAGTTTTTATATGTGTCAAAACAAGATAATAAACAAGGGTTGTGTGTTATTAAAGAGTGGGTGAATTTTTTGCAATGGTTATTTCTTGGAGTGTTGATGGAATTGCTTGCACAACCAGGGGATTTCATTAAGAAGCTGAATGATTCATGCACTTCAGGGACCTCCTACTAGACTAGTGGTTCTATCTATTAGGTACCCATGTATTCTAGTGGATAATTGTTCCTTTATATGGACTTTGACAAGTTGGTCATATCTACATGCTTAAATAATAAGAGTGAAGGGAGCTCTAACTGGGTAGTTCATAAGGCACAATACTTGCTAAGGTTTTGAAAATGGGGTAGCAAGCTAAGTGGGCTTGATTGTGGGTAAAACTCCACAGTTAAACGCGCTTGAGCCAGAGGCGTCTTGGGAGGGGTGACCACCTGGGAAGTCCTGGTTACCAGGTGCAAGCCTAGAAGTGATGATTGATGCTATGCGATTCATTTCGTTGGTTTCAATCCCACTTCTTCACCCTTATGAGAACCACCTGATGCAATGAATGCTAAGTGGACTATTCAAATCATGAGAATTATTGGTCAATTGTGACTAAAACTCATGGATATAGGTCATCGATTAATAAATTACACTACGTAGTTAATCCCGAAAACAATATCTAATATCTTGCACTGCGGAAGAATCTAATAAGAGTGAAGGGAGCCCTAACTGGGTAAATCATAAGGCACAATACTTGCTAAGGTTTTGCAAATAGGGTAGCAAGCTAAGTGGGCTTGATTGTGGGGAAAACTCCACAGTTAAGCGTGCTTGAGACAGAGGTGTCTAGGGATGGGTGACCACCTGGGAAGTCCTGGTTACCGGGTGCAAGCACCAGAAGTGATGATTGATGCTATCACTAGTACATATGACCAAATTTGCGACGATTTTTCCTTGACATTGCCACACTTATTCGTCGCAATTTCCACGAAAGCCGAGATTTTTTTTTGTCAGAATAATTTCGTCGCTATATCCACGATCCATGTGTGCGTGGAAACATCAATGAAATTATCTCTCCACGTGTCACCACCTTCAATATCGGTTAACCCTATGCATCGTCGCAATTATGACGAACTATCGTCACAATAACAACGAAGAAATGTGGCAATTACAATGAAACTTCGTCGAAATTGCAACGAAAAGTTATGCCAAGCCAATAACTTACGACGCAACTGCTGAATGTGTGACGAAAGATCGTCGCAACTTGTGACAAAAATCCGTGGTAATATCGACGATTGCAATATCTCAAAACCACATTTACGATGCACATGCTCTATATGCGACGAATATTCGTGGCACATTGCGATGAAGTTTTGTCGTTATAGCGACGATTGTGTTAAAATAGTAAAAATTTTCCGATGAACTTGCATCGATATTGCGACGATGACTTTAGGTTTTAAATTTTTTTTTACATGAAATATGGTATACCATATTGTATTCCATATTAAAATGTAATATGGTAATGCCATATTACATTGTAATATGGCATTACTATTACATTGTAATATTGTAATATATTGTAATATATATATATATATCCCCTACAAATAACCAAGGCACTAATCAACCAAATATTGTAAGCACGTGTTATCATGAAGTTGGATTAGAAGTAAGGATACCAATATGACAATATACACAAAGAATAATTTGGAATATTACTTTAAAAAAAACACATGGATTGCATGAGTGAGTNATTATGCAATTTATATTACACAATACTATGACAACACTTATAAGATTTATGGATGATATCTTAAGACCATTTCTCGAACTTGTTTATTTTAGCCTCCTTGGATGATATTTTGACTTTTAGCAAGATTTGGGAAGATCATTTGAAACATTTGGAGATGATATTTTTAACCCTTCAACACAATTAATTGCAAACCAACATGAAGAAATATGAGCTTCGAAAACAAATATTGTTGTGTATGGATTTTGTAGTTAGAGGATGTGAATTGTGTATTGACCTAAGAAATATTAAATTCATTGTAAATTGGTTGATCCTAGATAATTTAATTGAACCAAGGTAATTCATGGGGTTAGAAAATTATTTAGGAATGAAGTGTCTCTTCAATGCACATTAGAAAAGGAAAGTATAACCTTTCAATTCATTGCAATTGAAAATGAAGTAACTGAAGCTTTGACTTGAAAGAATTGTAATGCCCCCTAGGCTCAAGACCTAGTTCAATTAATATTCTTTGCTAGACACATTAGATAAAGTGGGATGACACCTAAGGTTTATGAGTTGATAAACTTTAGTGGTTTTCCTTTGAAATTTGACTTGGTTCTATGAGTGGATAACTCTAAGGCTCAAATATTCATCTTCTCTCTTGCTTGGCCTCCTTGAATGCATTATATTGACTCCATTTGTCCTAGGAAAGTAGTCGGCACTAGTCTTTATGTTTGTAATGCTTTATACTGTCAACAATTCTCTTTTAAGGAAAAAATTCATTTCCATGAAGTGGTTTCTCACAATCCATGGGTGTGTTGGAATACCTTGTTCTCCTTTCCAAATGACAAAAAGTTCTTTGCATATGAAGGTGCCCAACTATATTGGTCAATATGGGGTAGTGTTTTAAATCTTGACCATAATTTTGGGGATTTCTTAAAATGTATCATTACATCAATTGGTAATTTCATATGACATGAGTTTATGAGGTTCTTCAACCTATGGGCTTAGAAAAGGGGTTTCCTTAAGAGTCAAAATGTTTAAAGACCTTAATGAATTTATGTACATCTAGGTGGCGATGAATAGGGGGGGGATTCACCAACTGGTATAGTACATTAATATCTTGAACATATGTTTCAATGCCAAATCATTGACTATAGAATTAAGGATTTCCCTCGACCAACGTGGAAAATGTTGAAACCCAAGTTGCAAACAATGTTCAAATGAAAGGCTTTGTGGCCTTTCCCTTCATAGATAGTGAAGGTTGTAAAGAAGGGAAAAGATCCTCAAATCTAAAAACATTAACTAACCATGGCACCTATCCCTATCCCAACTTCTAAGAAGATTGTTAGCTCAAATGTGGGAAAATTTCTCTTTGGGGCATCCCAACCCACCTCCTATCTAAAATGTGTGGGCCATATGGCCTAACGTTTTCTCCCATGAATTAACTTTTAGTGGGATCATTATGTTAAAGACTCTTAGAAACAAAATGATAGAACCTTAAATGAGTGTTCCTTGCCCCAATTTCATAATGTACCTCTCTAAATGCTTTTTGTTTCCTTGAGATATTGAGAGATGATGAGGCTATGAATTTTCATGTTGAAAGTTTGTAATGAAGATAGTATCATGTAATCTTCCGGACCTTATATTCCTTGCCACAAATCCATGGTTTGGAGAACACATGAAATTGTTCCAAGTTAGATGTTTGTGTTTGCAAGAAGTTAAAGTAGTTGGTTTAATTTTGTAAGTCACTCTGTGGCTAATATGGTCGATTGTTGTATTCTTACCTAACCATGTTGAAGGTAGAGAGGCAACCACCTTGATCTCCTTGTATTTTTACCTAACCATTGGAGATGGTATTGATCTAACACGCTGCTTGGTTTGGACGTCATTTCCTCTAAATGGACAAGACCTAGGACTAGTCAACATATATGCCTCAAATGATCCAAATGAGAGAGTGGGCATGTAGGATTGGTTAGCCAATGAGCTCCCAAAATCATATGGTTGTGTGAAGATTTTAACAATGCAGAGAGTTAATAAGATAAAGAGGGATTGCTACTTGTTCAGAAACCCTTGAGGGAGAACATGGATTGGAATGGCCTAAAGGCTAAGCTCGTGTTGTACGACCCCAACATTTTTTTTTCAAGACTCTCTTGGGTTGTGATTTACTTGGTCCAGTTTTCATAAAAGAGGTAACAAAGTGTTGAAGTGACTATACCAATATGTTCTTACTAAACATGCATTTTTCTTCTTTGATTATAATAGGAGACGATCCATGCAAGTTCAAGGATTGCCTACTATGTTAGATCATCAACATATCATTTTTATATCTCTTGGGAGATGCAAAATTCAAAGTCGTGAAGATAAGTTTAATTCTTTATGTATCTCATGTTAAGTAGGAAATGTGTGTTGGAGTCTTCAAATGCATTTGGAACCTAATTCCACAGCCTAGAGGCCTCAAAATATGGGAAGTTTGATGGGAGGATGATATTAGTTGGGTCACTACATTTTTGTGGGGCTATTGTGGAAAACTTGTCATTGTTAGAAGAATGAAGCAAAAGGTTGTGAAATAAGAATTGGAATCACTATCTTAATTTCTAGAGCTTATCCCTTTTAATGAATATAGCTAGGCCATAGTTCTTAAGATGAGATTTTTTTGAAGGTAAAATAAACTTGCAAATCTTGGGGCACACAAATTCAAGCTAGATTGCATTGGCTCAATTCATGGGATACATTTACCAAAGCCTTCTTTTAATTAAGGTCGATGAAACTTTTTTTTGTCAAGGTTGTAGTTTGCTTGTCAATTAACCATGCTAGATTTAAATAAATTTGCCTCTTTTGGTCAATTAGACATGGAAACCCCTAGGCACCTACACTTTATGTGATGTTAACATAAGAACTCAGTTATTTCCTGCATAGTAGAATGACATGTGACGTTATTAAATAAATCCCTTTACTTGATAGAAAGGGGGGCCAATGAGTCAATGTGCACTTTTGTAATGATCATTTCCTTTCCTCAATAGAAGAGGAGGTGTCCTTCTTAATACATTGGATTGTCTTCAAATTTTCTATGAATATTTAGGGTCCACATTGTCGATGGCCAAAACACTATGTATGGATGAGTCAAAGAAAAAACCTCAAGTGGTTCATGCACCAAAGATGGACTTGGATTCAATCTAACTAATTTTTCAAATTCATAGGAATCCCTCTTTCTTTTCATGCATTTCCAAAGGAGAAACGAGAGGTTTTTTTTCAAAGATTTGCCAAGAAAATTGACAAGTGGATTATTGAGCATGTCTCTCTCTACCAAGTCCCTAATATGCACTAAAGTGTTGGGTGTCACTCATGTATATTATTCCTCACGTTGGGTTACCTCTATCAAATCCTACAAGCAGTTGGAGAAGTGATTTATGAACTTTTATATGGGCCAATTCAAAAAGAAGAAAAATGATTCCACATAATTCAATAGATTCTATTTTGTGTACCCAAATATTGGATATGAATGGATAGGTCCAAGGTTTATGCACCAAATGAATCATCAGGTTGGTGAAAGGTCATGAACATTGGGAAACTCTCTTGAGAAACTACATCACTTTCGGCACCCCTTTAGGAAAAACGATTTGGAACAACCTTAATATGCAAACTCTCCTAACTATGTGCATTGTAGTGATCATCAAGGGAATTTTGTAGCCAACGCCATACAAAAAACATGGGAAGTAGTGAAGCATAAGTTGGTTTGGAAAAGTGATTCCCTAAGGGTTAGCTTATCCTTTTAGTGCAAGAATGAGAGGTGGCATGCATCAATGGGGTATTTTCAAGGCATAAATACTATCGAATACCCCATTGATGCATAAATACCCCTTTTCAAGGAAATATTTAGTGCAAGAATGAGAGGTGGCATGCAT
>ML831431.1:111869-123368 GCA_009831015.1 Picea engelmannii | reverse complement strand
CATGGTAGCAAAAACATCCTGTCATATAACTCAATGCATCAAAAATGAAAGAAAAGTTTTATCATCATATAAATCCAGATCACTTGCGAGCAAGTGTCCTCAAAGAATAAGTTAGGTAAGTGCGCCAGAGCGGGATGTTACAACATGCATTTAATTATGTAAAATACTCTAGAAAAAAATTAAGTTGTCGTATACCTTAATGAGCTTCTCTTTGTTTCGAGAATAAGTTATTCTCTACTAAACATGGCCAACCACGTGAAGGTGCAAGCTCTCATGGCCCCTCCCCCCCCTCACATAGCTCTCAATTTCCCATACCCAACAAATGATTTTCTCTATATAGAAAACATATATACATTAATGCATAACTAGGATAGTCAAGGTCATGAACATATAAACATCGATAAAGATCCAAAAAAAGGTCATGAAATTATACATCTAATTTTTCTTTGATTTACATTTTTTTACATTCATAAAACTGACAATTGGGATATCATCATCATCCAAGGACATTGTATTTCGTGAGCCCTGTCCTTCTATTGTTTTTGTGTGCTTAGGTACCATACTTTTGGTATGTCGCTGAGAAGGGTTAGTTAGCATCTGTTCAAGGATGTGAACTGGAACAACAAAAGTGATCATATTGATACGTTGAAATATAATTGAAATAAATAATTCATTGTTTTGATTAACATTACAATATTTCTCTTTACCTGTCTCTGTAGCTGGGACAGTTGGGGCGTTAATTTCCTATCCACTTGGTTTCTCTCGCATTTCACCCTCCTGAGCTACATGCTCTTCAATTTTGAGAAGATGATATATAAGTATGCGTTAGGAAATAAATATCTTCAATCATAGTAAATATTTATAATTCTGAAGCATACATACCAGAATGGGTACTATGCTCTACACTATCACTGGACATGTGGACCCTTGTATGACTTGGTGTTTGCTGAATACCGCTTGATTCACTACTACAGTAGCACTGTTGCTTGAAAACAAACATAAATACTTAGTTAATGGATATAATAAAATATGAAAAGACTTTACAAAAATACTACTGCAGTTTCCTTATTCATTTGATTTACCTGTGTGGCTAGGGAGATAGGAGTTTGGCCCTATATTTTTCTGTATTCAATGACACTTTTAAAACCATGCTTGTAACCAAGCTTCAGGTCCTCCTCGGTGGCAGCAGTGTCAAACATATTTAACTGCAATGCATAAAACCATTAAAAATACCAATAACAAAAACATATATTTGTTCGCTACCATGAAATAAATATTAACCACAATTAATCATTTAAATGTTAGTATTCGCGCTTTAAGTTTTCCGTAGCCACCCTAGCCTAGTTTATGCTGGTCGTGTTTTTCCACTCTGGCCTTTGTTTCTTTGGATGTGTCTGGTAGCCTACATATGGAATTTTTGAAAAAAATTAGATATCGGAATTGTTACTTAAAATAGGAAAGAAAAACATAAATGCTCATATTTCACTGACAATATGACATGTGTTGTACCTTGCTTGACCAGATCGTGGTTGTCCTCCTTGTTTTTTAAACAAGTTCTCCTTTGCATCCTCTATTATCTCCTTCCACTCTTTCTCGAAAACCATGGGAGGGCGCTCTTGCTTTAGGTCTATTTGCAATTTATCCCTATACTGGGCCCTGGTGTATTTTAAATTCTCTCTGGCTAAATTTGAAACCACTTTCTTGTTGAAAGTGTTTCCGAACAAGTTCACCATGTGATCTATTAAATCATCTTTCTTTTTTCTATCTTGGCCATTCTACCGTGTGTGAATGGTGGGGCCAAACAACTCCAATGCTTTGTCATGTAAGTTTCTATAGAAAANATTGTTTCCTGCAGTAACGTGTTATCCATTAATCAATTAATAATCTCAACAAATGTCCATTTCAATTTCATTAAAATAATGAATCAATTAATGGGACAATTACCTGCAATCTTCTGAATTTTTATCGGAACACTTGCGTCATCCACCAGAAAGGTGACATCTAGTGAACCAGTGCTTTTAATTTGTTCTGCTCCATGCAAAATAGTATCATGTGCACCTATACTATGTTCCTCTCCGAAGTCATCATGTGGAGTCTCAGGCTCCAACTCATCATGCTCCAGCATGTCATGCCAGTCAAAATCACCCCACTCATCAATGGATTCGAGGGGAACCTCAGGAGGCTCAAAAAGCCTCACTTGCACTTTGCTATGTCGACCGTTTTTTTGCATTGGACCCTCACTGCTACCTATAGCAGTTGCAGCATCGACAGGTTCCCCATGCACGGCATTTAAAAACTCCTACAAACATAAAACTTTGCAGGATCGATAGGTTCCCCATGCACGGGGTTTAAAAACTCCTACAAACATAAAAATTTTCTTTATTAGATCATATACAAAATATAAAAATAAAAAACGGATACGAAATATTCATAGCTAATAAAAATATGTAAAGATGCCACTTACCCCATAATTAGTTATTGTAGTTTGTAGCTCTACAATTCTTGCCCTGTCCTCCTGTGTCAGGGGTCTTTTGCTAATCAAACCTAGATATTTCATATTAGCCTTCTTCAAGGCCTTCGTTACAGTTGTCATTGGGTTTGTCGAATAAAATATTTCGTCTTCATCAATATCCTCTGTGGGAGCCTGGACTGATGTTTACACAATAAATCAATCAACAAAAGTTATGAAATTCACCTCTAACATTAAAAAAATGAAATATTGCAATAATATCAGAAAAACAATAACAAAATTTCAGAAATTTAGTTGTTGTAGTCATAAGTTGTTATTGTATTTAACATTTACCTGGTGAGGCACTGCGGGTGCCTTTCCATGGTCACCCTGGAGAGATGTAACAGGTGAAACTCGAACACATTCACCCTGGACAAAAGTTGACACAATAAATCAATCAACAAAAGTTATGAAATTCACTTGTAACATTTAAAAAATGAAATATTGGAGTAATATCAGAAAAAAATAATGAAATTTTAGAATTTTAGTTGTTGTAGTCATAAGTTGTTACTGTATTTAACATTTACCTGCTGAGGCACTGCAAGTGCCTTGCCACAGTCACCCTGGAGAGAGGTATCGGGTGAAACTTGGACACGTTCACCCTGGATAGATGTTGACACAATAAATCAATCAACAAAAGTTATGAAATTCACCTGTAACATTTCAAAAATGAAATATTGGAGTAATATCAGAAAAAAAAATAATGAAATTTTAGAAATTTAGTTGTTGTAGTCTTAAGTTGTTACTGTATTTAACATTTACCTGTTGAGGCATTGCAGGTGCCTTTCCATGGTCACCATGGAGAGATGTATCGGGTGAAACTCGGACATGTTCACCCTAGACAGATGTTGACACAATAAATCAATCAATAAAAGTTAGAAAATTCACCTGTAACATTAAAAAAATGAAATATTGTAGTAATAACAGAAAAAAAAAAAAAATGAAATTTATGAAATATAGTTGTTGTAGTCATAATTTTGTATTGTATTTAACATTTAATTGCTGAGGTGAAGTGGGTGCCTTTCCACGGTCACCCTCTCCATCTATTCGATTTAAGTTGTAATCGATCAACAACTCTTCACCTAGAACTATTGTTTTTGTTGCACATACAAATATACGATTTCCTTCACGTGATATGGAATTTCGTTTCTTAGTTGTTGTCACTGGTCGTGTACTATTTATAAAGCCTGCAATATTTCCAGTAGCTTTTGGCCTTCCATCAATATACATAGTTGTCCCTTTATTTTGATTGTTATCTAGTAGTTGTATATAATTTGCGGCAACTCCGTATCTCCGCATACTTGGCATACATCGGAAAAACATCAACCAGTGATTGTATTTGTATAATGGTCTGGTATACTCCATCAATTCAGTTACAATGCCATAGCCGACCTTTATGTTATCCATGGAAAATAACCCCAATCCATGTAAGGATGAAGGATCAATGTGATACATCCTCCCACCGATGAAGAAATCTATGTCCACTTCAGGTAGCTCCTTAGGTGCCCATCGTTGCACTATATGTTTATACCTCAAGGGAAACTTAATGTCACCTATGCTCTCAGCATGATAATTACACGACCCTCCATTGGCAATAAAAAATTGCATGCGGGTACAAAATATTTTCCTTACCTTTTCCAACCTAGTTGATCTAGAACCGGTAGATCTAGTACAACACATCTCACTTTCAACCTCTCTTACTATATCTTGATCATCACTTGAGGAAGATAGATCCGACAGATACCTATTTGATATTCTTTGGTTTCTCTAGTAGTTACAGTCTTCGACACTTTTCCATCTGTCAATTGTTTCTATGATGAGTCTTCATTCCACTGGCAATTACCTCTAGATTCTTCAACTTCTCTGGCGATCACCCTAAAGATCTTTGAATTCTCTGGCAGATACAATCACTCCATTCCGTCAGTTATAGAGAGTCATTTTGGCTTCTTTGGCTTCTAATACCCTTCCTTCACATGACCATCATTGGTGACCATACACCTAACCAATAGGCGCTTCATCACTTGCGACTTCAGGAATGTTGGTATGAGACATCTTGATTCTCCCAACTCTCGATATTCGAAGTGGAGCCTAGTGACGTGATAACTCCTCCCTTAACCTTTGCTGATGTGACCATGGTTGTGACCACAGGCCTAACTTCCAAGCGCTTCGTGATCTCGGTTTAGCGAGTGTTAGCTCCTTCTTTCGATATGACCTTGGGTGATGATCTCATGTGACCACACGATTGCAGGCGTGCCCAAAGGTAGTTTGAGGGAAACCCACTTTTCTCCCTGTAATTCAATACGAGCCTCCACATGTCCTTTCTCCAAAAACATGGTTTTGATTACAGACCGCTCACGAAACCTTAACACACGAGCATGTTCTAGCCCCGCAATGCGAAGGGACCGTCGATCTCATGATATTGATGGTTCTCCTAAACTGACGGTTCATATATTCCCACTCAAGTATACGGATCATATCTACCCTTCCTAAATCAACGACTGAGAGTTACTTCTTGATCCAGGATCAGAGAGTTTCAAATCTCAAACCTTGCTTTTCCCATTCGCCAAACTTCCGGAGTTGACAATTCATTGACGCGTGTCCCTCTTGGATTAAAGGTCCTTGTTCACTTCAAAAATTTGACCTTTCAACTAGATCAATGGTTCTATGGTCCCTTTATCAATCAATGGTCGAGATATCCTTCGGGTCTTCAACCTTCTGAAATCTCAAGTCTCAAACTTTACTTCTCGTCGAAGTATGCAGATTATTGGCACGTGTCATTGCTGACATGGTATACCACATGCCCTTGCTGACGTGGTCTGCCACATGTCCCTATTGAGGTGGTCTGTTGATGTGGGTGAGATGTGTAGGCAGTGTAGTGGACTGTGGAGGCAGAGCGCAGTAGTGGAGTGTGACATGCAGTGGGTAGTGGAGTGTGATGTATGAGAGGTTTGGTGGTTTACTTAGAGGGGGGGGTTAGGTGGTAAGTGGTAATGAGAGAGGGGGGTTCAAGTTGAAAGGAAGGTGACACGTATGAGGGTCCCACATTGAAAATACCACCGACTTGGACCCCCCCCATGGTTAACGACAGAAAGGTCGGGGGAGTCAGATATGCTTTGTCGACCATAGATCTGAGTGCCCAATTATCAACCATTGAGATTAGCGCACCCTTCTTCTAAATTATCCTATCCTTCCACTTTAGAATGATATGACAGCTGAAATTTACTTCAGATGATTCGATGGTTGAGGATTTTTTCGGTTCTCCGGGTCTCCGGACTTCGGATATTTCAAATCTCAAACTGATTCTCTCGATCAGAAGGTCCAGATTCTCTTCGGATGATATGACGCTTGAGATCTTCTTTGGATGATATGACAGTTGTGATCTTCTTCGGATGATCCAACGGTCGAGACTGTACTTCGGCTCTCCAGGTCTCCAGACTTCGAGTATTTCAAATCTTAAATTGAATAGTATGAAGTGATATTTTTTCGGAGCTTAACCTCCTCGCATATTCATACCTGAACTAAATTTTGTTCATCGATCATGATCCTATATCGATGGCTCGATCTGTCTGGGATGCAATTCTTCTAGCTTATCCTGTCCTTCCACTCGAAAGTGATCCGACGGTTGATGGGAATTCGGATAATCAAATTCTCAATCGTTTTTCCCCGCTTATCCTATCCTTCAATTGATTTTATCAGACGGTTGTTGTTCATCTGGATCATTGATCCAACGGCTATTGTTTCTCTCTCTCTTGAGCTTCTGATCTCTTTGACTTAGAAGGTTTTCTAAGTGTTCAAAGGTCTCGACCTTTTCTCCTCCCACAAGTCCATCTCTCAGACCTCGTCTGCACTTATGGACAATGATATCTCTCCTAATCTTTGAAAATGAATTTAACCTCGACCTTGGTGCACACTTGTGATCTGCGTGCAACTCTGTGCTCTTCCTCATGATCTTTTATTCTTTCTGCAAACTCATGAATTCTAAGGAATCCTGCACATGCTCCTTGAGGCCTTCATGATAACTTCTGTCTATCTGGAAACTCCAACTCTGTTCCCTGTGCTCATCCTCCTGAGCTGGTAGACAACAATTTCTCATGGTCTCATCATTCTTGATGCTATCATTGTTTCTTTCATGTTTTCCGTCATTGTTTCCAATATGCCAATGTCGTTGTTTTTCTTTCCTGCAAACATGTCATCGACGCTGTTGTTCTTTCCATCATTGAAAATCACACTTTGCCTATAAACATGGCAACAATCTCCCCCTTTGGCATTGATGGAAACCCTGAAGGACTACATTGTTCTACTTATAAATCCAACTATAGCATCCAAACCACACCTTTTCTCCCCCTTTGACATCAATGTCAAAGAAAACATGCTCCCCCTGAGATGTTGCAGTACTTTTCGAAGGTATCGGATTTTCAACCAACACAAATTCCCCCTAATAGGATGGAATCTCTTATTTGAGTCCCGCATAGTATTTGTATCTAACTCAGAGTGTTCTCTTCCTATTCTTGGACCTGTTCATCTTTAGCTTCAACTGTGTCCTCTGTAGCAGACTCAATATTGCTCACCACTCTTACTAGGACTCCTTCATCAACCTTTTCTTGTCATAACTGAATGAATCCCCCTGTCACTCTTCTCATCGATCTCTAACCAAATGTATCCATATTTATCTAAGATTCTTCTTTACTGTACATTTCTCTAAATTCGTTTGAGAAATTTTATACTATGCTTGTCACATGACTGCAATTCTTTTTGCAACAATTAACTTCACTCATGTTCACTTGTTTAGTCTTTTTTATCCACATCTGTGAGTGTCTTGGTTTCTTGAACTTTGTTCTCTGATCTTATATTACTGCAAGTTCATTTTTCTTCTATTATGCCTACAATCCAAGGCTTTTATGACCATATTCATCATAAGGAAAAACAATAACCTTTGCAAACACTCTCCTACCTCCTTTCATTCGTCCATGAAGGTGTCCGTCTCCTAAACTTACTTTGAGGTGTATGAGTAGCTTCTGGGTGTCTTCCTTGATTTGATCTTCTAAATATTGTATTATTTCTTTCATTCTTTGAACATGACGAACTTGAGTCATACCTGCTTTCCCTTTTTATAAATGAAGGACCTGTGTCAGACTTGTCTTCACCCTTTACAAATGAAGGACTTGCATCAGATTTCTTAGGAATACTAATTTATTCCTTGTTGTATCCAAGATATGATTTGTCATTTGGTGATCTGTGACTATCCAAGATCTCATCCAGGGTCATGGAGCTGTTCAAGAACTTGATTTGGTTGTTTGGATTCTCAACCTTCTTTATAAGATTCACAACTTCTGCTTCCAGCTTATGACATGATTCTTCTTCTACTTATTCCATGGGATAAATGCTATCATAACATTCTTTTATTGTATCCGAGTCTTCTTCTTTACTTGCAGGGGAAGATTCAATATCAACATCATTATCTGTCCTTATGCCTTTATCCACGACTTATCCTGAGTTTACAGAATTTATCTTACAATCTTTGGAAGTGAACAACACTTCACTTTCTCTGTCACATATTTGACTTACACTGAGCAAATTATGTTTCAACCCATCTACAAGTAGAACATCATGGGATTTTCCTTTTCCATTACTCAGACTCACCATCCCTTTACCCTTGAGTTTTCATTACCCAAACCTGGGTTCTCCAACTTCACATGGCCATAACTATCTAACCGTGAGGAGTTATGCGATGTTCCACATACCACCGGAAATAGAATGAAATTTACTATCCATATAGAATAGTCTTACCTTCAAATATATTAAAACCCATACCATTATACATGAAACAACCTTGGGTCCATTGCCCAAACCTTTGTGCTACTGAAATTCGCTACTAGACTTTCTCTAATGGTTGACATCTATCACTAAGGGTTGGAATCGATCTACAATATCACTCTCCAATGGTTTCCATAAATGAAAACCAACAATACATACCAACTATCAATCAACCTAATCCAACTGTCTAACAATATCCCCCTTTGGAATTGATGGGAACACCAACATTGATGGCAACACTTAGTCATGATAACATTCATGCTTATACTCATCAATGTTTCTATCTCTCCCCCTTTGAAATCAATGGAAAAGGGTATCTCCCTTTGGGGCTGCTCCCCCTGATTGAACTCTCCTTGGGGTTTCTCCCCCTGTCTACGTGCCTTTGATTTTTCTTTATGTTTATAAGCCTCTGATTACTCTCTCTCCCTTCATATGAATAATATGTCCCCATTTGACAAACAGTATCACTTTGAAGTCATATCACTCATTCTTCCCTTGTGACAATCACTCCCCTTAGAAACATGCCTCTATTCTCTCTCTCTCCAAGAATTTACCTTTGCATCTAATAAATATCTCCCCCTTTATCCTATTTATGGTGATTCCTCGTGTACATCTAAGACATATAAGATAAGCATTCAAAAGAATTCATTTTGGAGTAGAAATTACTCCTAGTCTCTGGCGAAGATACTCAAGGGCTTCCTGTGGAAGCGGTTTTATAAAGATGTATGCCACTTTTTCTTTTGTTCCCACATATTCAACTCTGATGTTCTTCTTTGCAACATGTTCCTGTAGAAAGTGATACTTGATTGGAATGTGCTTCGTCTTGGAGTGCATCATTGGGTTCTTTGAGATATTGATGGTGCTTTTATTATCACAATATATAGGAATGGGATCATCATACTCAACCTGTATATATTTCAAAGTTTGTTTCATCCATAGAACATGTGTACAACATGTTTCTGCTGTAATATACTCTGTCTTGGCTGTAGATAAGGATATTGATGATTGTTTCTTTCTTATCCAAGATACTAAGCACTCCCCCAAGTATAACGCTTCTCTACTGGTGCTTCGTCAGTCATCAATGCAACCTTCCCAATCTACATTTGTGTAGGAAATAAGTGATAGATCCTTTCCTTTTAGATACCATAATCCAAACTCTTTTGTTTCTTTGAAATATATGAAAATCCTCTGCATTGCTAATACATGTGATTCATTTCGTGTTGCTTGAAATCGTGCCACCCATCCATCTGCCTGCATTACATCTAGTCTGGATGTTGTCACATATAGTAATATACCAATCATTGACCTATATTTCCTCTGGTCTGTATACATTGAATCATCATATTTTCCCAACTTGCAACTGGTTTGCATAGGCATGGTAACTGGTTTGCAATCTTCCATTCCAAACCTCTAGCATTTCTCTGATATACTTAGTTTGAGAAATAAAAATTCCTTGGTTTCTTTGACATATCTAAAGACCCAAAAAGAAGGATAGTTCTCCAAGTAATGACATTTCAAATTCATTCTGCATATCCTTTGCAAATTTCTGGCTTAACCTATCATTAGTACTTCCAAAACAATATCATCAACATAAATTTTAATTAATAAAATATTACCTTGAGTTACCTTGATGTAGAGGTTGTTGTTTGCGCTTCCTTTCCATAGTTCGTAGGGAGTTTTTTCATTGTTGTTTCTAAGTATTACTCTGTTTTGAATTTGAACTGATGTATGCACTACATGTGTCCAAAACATATATGTCAATTTGGAATCCATTAGAATTGTTCGAGCCATTTCCTGTTTAATTATGATCCATTATGATAATGTTCCTTTGTATATGAACCATTCTTTGAACCAATATATGAATCCATGCTCTCGTCCACTATCATATGTCTATCCAAACTTGCTAAGTTTTCTTATGAATCCATCTCTGTCCATATTGTCCAAGACTCTACTTGCGCAACTGTCCATAATGATGACCCATTTATCACTATACGATCATGAAGTCTTGATTAATCTATCAAACTATACTTCTGCTAACTAACTGTTATGAATCTGTCTTCTCAAACTCTGGAAGCTATTCAAAGGATGGTTCTTTGGTATGTCACAACTATCGTATAGACTCCCCCTGTCTAATATTCATATTACTTGGGAGTCTCTAAACTGGATGGCTCAGAACAATTCATGCTCTCATGTGTATTCATCATCATATTCATTGGTAGATTCATTATCTCTATGAGATCTAACTTCTTTCTTTTTGTCTGTGGATTCATCTTTCACTACAATTCCTGAAAGTACAATTTCTTGAACCTATTCCTTATTTACTTGTCCTTCCTTTCTTTCAGTTATTTTCCAAATCTTTTTGTATTTGACATTTTTCTTTTTCTCTGTAGAATTTTCTTCATCTCGTTTTATTGCAAATCTTGCGATCTCTGGTACCTAGTCTTTGTTCACCTTTTCGTCCTGTTTTCTGATGCATACTTTCTTATATCTAATATCAGTGTTCTCTTTCATGGAAGTATCGATCATGCTTCTAAAATCACTGGCTATGTGTGCATAGTTATGACATTTGTAAAACTCAATGTTACGTGTAGCCACATAGACACTTCTTGCTTAAACATTTCTTTTATAATCCCTACAATCTGCAACCTTATGTCCAAAATTAGTACAATAAAAACAATGACCATAAAAGAAATTTGCATACCTGGGAGTGACTGATCTTCTTTGTGGTGTAGTCCTTTTGAATTTCTACCTTAATTGATCATGATCATGATTGAATCTTCTTTGTGGCTTGAACACCGATGGTCTTCTTAAATATGTATCTTCAATAGTTTTCTTAGATTCTGATTGACGATGATTTCTTCCTTTGAGTATTTCTGCATAACTCTTTTTATTTTCTTCATTCTTCTTTTCTATCAACCTAGAGTGCTTCTCTTCATTCTCTGTAACTGATGTGGATGTTGTTGGCTATGTGTTATATTCTTTGCACGAGTAGTAGTGTCTGAGCACTTGTGCCGGGTGCACAGGGGGGTGCAGGGGTTCAGGGGCAGCGCCCCCGAAAAAATAAATTTTGGGCCGACATATTTTCGCCAGTTTCGGGCCGACATATTATCGCCGGGCTGACACATTTTCGGGACGACATATTTCTGGGACCACATGATATTAGGTGGTTTTCGGCA
>ML831431.1:54573-65720 GCA_009831015.1 Picea engelmannii | reverse complement strand
TTAAGACAATGACAAACTTATCTAGGGATTCTATATAATTCAAAATAATTGAGGAAAGGCTAAAAACTATAAATTTGAAAAAACAAAAATTACATAAAAGTCAAGAACGTACATTTATGAATCATCCTGAATGGACTCATCCTGAATGGACACATCCTTTCCTAATTAGGTTGCTTCATCAATCCCAATCTCTCTCACGAGCACACTCTCATATACTCTCTTGTCCACATTAGCCTATATATCACATTTCAAATTTGAAAATTTAATAAATTATATTCAAACGATTATATAACACATTAAATTTAAATGATTTTAATACATTAAATGATACATGTGAACTCCCACCCACTTCAAACTCTCCCAATGATATTTGAGACAAGCTAGCCCAAGTACCAGGAGATGGAATAGATGGAATAGAGAGCTGTGAACAACAGAACTAAGAACTAAATCGAAGATTTAACGTGTTCACAATTATAAAAAATTATAAATATTGTTGAACTCTTATTCAAAAGAGTGGAGATTGAACAAC
Organism: Picea engelmannii; assembly: GCA_009831015.1. Classification (NCBI taxonomy): domain Eukaryota; kingdom Viridiplantae; phylum Streptophyta; class Pinopsida; order Pinales; family Pinaceae; genus Picea; species Picea engelmannii. Next base: position 65,191 of record ML831431.1, on the reverse strand, counting down.
TATTAGAAAAAACATACCTGATTCAATCCATCCAAATTCAAACTTGTTGAATCAAGTCCCCTACCAACTGGAGCTTCGTTTAACATATCTCCAAACTGCGATTAATGGTAAGAAGAAATAGATATTTCTATAGAAATAAGGATATATATATCTAGAATTCGAAATAAACTATCATAAAATGCGTCAAAATTTGCCTAAATAGATCACATACCAATCTTCGATTCGGGTCATCATTCTAAATGACATTCTTCCAACCATCCCGACAAAATTTGGCATACTCCAAAACTTCTTCTGCTAACATTGCATCCAAGTCTGCATCTATTTTATCAACAAATGTGACCCGAGAATTAACCTATGCTCGTTGATGCTTCATGCCAACATCAACACCATAGAACATAGATTCCAAATTTTCTCCGATTGCAGTCCTGGCCTCTTTTCCAACTTCTGATGTAGAATGGAACTCTGAAAGTGATGCAAATGTCCCTTTTGGGCAAGGTACTAAAGGTTTTGGAGGCCTCCGCAATGCTCCACTTCAATATTCCCCTTTGCGATTATATGTACGTCCTTTACCAGTACCATAATATTTGGACGGTAGACTGGTATAATTCGGGTGCATGTGCAAGAAAAAATCTGCAAAAAAATGTCTTGCAAAATAGTGTGGAACCTCATCGTTCCACGACAATTTCCCATATGCAGCCAAAAATCTGTTATACGGATGTCCAACAAAGTGGGGGTGCTTAAAATATTGCACCTTCAACATTTTTCTCTTTGGATCCTCTTTGAAATTGAACATAGAGATGGCATATTCCTTTGAAATTCTATTTTATACTGTATCCCATTTATCAGGACCCATCACCTCTGACTTTCGCCGCCTAATTAGATCGACAAAACTGTCAGTGGTTGGCCCCATCTTCTGATATGCATCCATAAATTTTTCCAGTGAATGCAAAACAATTTGCAAACTTTGTTTGCTCTCCAAAGGAAGTTCCAAGACCACCAAATCATTTTCCAAACTCTTTTTGACATCTGAGCATCGCTCAAGCGTCATTGCTTCTGTATTCCCTTTCGAGGGAAGTTCATCACCAACTTCTGAAGGATAGGTGGATGTTGACATGTAATCTTTTGTTTATTCATAATGCGACATCCTACATCCACTTTCTCCCTCTGCACCGACATTTGAATCTTCGTGACAACCACTCTCATTGTCACCCCTTGCTCTAAATTGATTGCCTACACACACATTTGAAAGTAACTTCAAGATTTAACCGCACATAAACTTAAATACAACAAAATTCAACAAAAATAAACAAAGTTTAAGAAATTTACCAGAAATGTTCTCTGGTCCAGAGATATTCCCTACATTCTCAAGTGTAGGAGTGTTGATGCGCAACCTATCCAAAAAGGTTGCATCCATAACACTGGTTTGAGCAGGTTCTGCAGTTGATCTATTTACAGACTCGGTTGAAAATCTCCTTAGACGAGATTGTTGGTGCTCACTCAGAGTCTCAGTTGAAGAAGGAGTCATTTTTCTTCCTTCTTGAGAATTCCTAGAGCGTTTGCGAGGAATGTTTGCATAATCTCATGTCGACATCACTCCATAATATCTATCCACAATGCATAGTTTATCAAAAAAAATCCAAAGATGTACACAAGTTCAAGAAATTTAAAACTGTAACAACTCTCCTCATTAAGACAACGATTCTGAGAACGGGTGCAATTTTTTTTTTTTTTGATTAAGGTGTGTGCGCGCGTGAAGAGGTAACAACACACTTGAATCTACGTCGCCATTCGACAAGACACAATCATGATCTTCAGCACAAAAAGACTGAAGGCATGCAACGAGTAACTGCAACAGTATACGACCATATGCATAAGGCACACAACACAAACATTAAGACATACTGGGGTGCACAGTAAGAACACAAAGGGAATAATCCAAGGTGTTAGGGTTACTATTTCTACACAGGAAAGCAGGGCGTTTAGTCTTATGTCTTCTCGAAAGAAGATTAGACAGGCTCCTGGCCGACTGCTCAGATAGAAAATAGTAACCCAACCTAGAACAAGACGCAAGCAAGACGAACAGAACAGGATGACCCCGACATATCCCAGTGACAAAAAGCAATAAACGCCCCTAGGCATAAGGCGTACAACTAGTAGTTGTAAGCAGAAAATGACACCAGGTGTTAAGTACAGTACAGTCACAAATGGAAGAATCCATAATAGCCTCAACCTTGGCTGGATCCACGGCGATACCTTTGCCGGAGATGACATGCCCTAAGTAGTGAATCCTCGATTGATAAAAAGAGCATTTGGACAGCTTCCCATACAATTTGTGCTCTCGCAAACATTGTAGTACCAAGCACAAGTTCTCATCATGCTCCTTCGTCGTCCGAGAGTAGATCAGAATATCGTCAATGAATACTTGGACGAACTTGTCTAAGTACTCGCGGAACACCCCATTCATCAAACTCATGTATACCCCTGGGGTGTTTGTCAATCCAAATGGTAAAATAGTAAACTCGTAATGTCCAAATCTTGTCTTAAAAGCGGTCTTAGGGACGTCATACTCCCTGATCCGTAACTGGTGATACCGTGATCACAAATCGATCTTGGAGAACACCGTTGCACCCTTCATTTTATCAAACAAATCGTCAAATATTGGCAAGGGATACTGATTCTTGATCATAGCCTTGTTCAATTGACGGTAGTCAATGCAAAGCCTCCACGATCTATCCTTCTTCCGAATGAAAATAACTGGTGCACCCCATGGTGACACACTAGGGCGTATCAGTCCCAGGTCCAGTAACTCCTTCAGTTGCATTTTCAACTCTTGCAACTCCGGGGTCGACATCCGATAAGGAGTTCTTGCTATCAGTTCGGTCCCCGATTTAAGGTCTATGGTAAACTCCAATTCTCTTTCTGGCGACATCCCAGGCAACTCCTCTGGAAATACGTCTGCAAACTCCTTCACCACCCGAAGGTGTTCTAGACCTTCAGCTACTCCCTTCTCGTTTAGCGCAAGGATCGCATAAAGCTTGCACCCCTTGCGCATACTCTTCCGTAACTGTATGGAAGAGACGAACCTCAGGGATACTCCCTGGTTCCATCCTACAATCACCCGTCTATGTCCTTCATCATTGACTAAGCTCAACCTATTTGTCTTACAGTTGAGTATCACCTCATGCGATTCCAACCAATCCATGCCGATCACGATGTCATAAGATCCTAAGATCGTGATGTACAAGTTGACTCTCATGACAAACTCTCCCAGGTTAACGGTACAGCCCATAACCTTTCCTCCGACCTTCTGTTTAGCTCCCGAAGCCATCTCTACGAAGCTAAACTCATCCTGTTCGACTTCCTTGACCTTAATCCTTTTTAGCGTTGCACTAGAAATGAAACTCTTAGTATCTCCTGGGTCTATCAAAATACTAAGGGTCTGGTCAGTGACAGTACCTGTCGTCTCGAGCACAGTCGACTGGCACTCTGCCTGGCGGTTATTCACCGTTGTATGAATCTGATGGGCCTTCCCCATATCTTCCACGGTAGTGGGTCTGGCTGATCCAAACGTTTTGGTCCTCTCCACAGGACAGTTGTGTTGGTAGTGTGGCTCCCCACACGTCCAACACCCCTTCTTCGGCCCAGTAGTCTTGGTACCCGAAGTAGAAGATGACTGCCCACTGCCCTGGAACGCTGGTCTGTTCTGCTGAACAGGCCTAAACTGTTGCAGCAGCAGGCGACGTTGCTGCTAGTGCTGTGGTCCTCGATAAGGTGTTCACTGCTGAGGTGGCGGTCGTCATGGTGTAGAAAAAGCAGATCCCCTCTGGAAGCCACGCTACCCCGGCGTATGTCTCACTGGTGTCTGCTGGTGCGGTGTACCAGACAAACCCTGCCCTGCAGGTCTCGCTGGAGTCCTGGTCTGACCCCTGCTGATAAGCTCCTCCTCTGCTATGAGGGCCTTTTGGATAGCATCGTGCAAGGTTTGAGGCATCAGAATCCTAACCTTTACACGTAGGCTGTCGTTAAGGCCAAACACGAACCTATTGACCTTGAGCTTCTTAGTGTTCAGATGTGGAGCATACCGGAGCAGCTCCATAAAACATGCCTCGTACTCGGGAACTGTACGACCTCCCTGTCGTAATGTGTTGAACTCATTGAGCTGACGCTCAATGAATTCCTCTAAAAGATACCTGTCCCGGAACCGTTCCTCGAACAGTTCCCATGACACGTCTTCTACGGCCATGTTCAACTACAGTAGGAGCGTCTTCCACCATAGAAGAGCGCTCCCCTTTAGTTGAAATACCACCATGCGGACCTTCATGTTGGAGGTATAATCACGAAGTGCGAAGCACATCGCCATATTTTCCAACCATGCCTCAGCAGCTACGCCGTCAGGGGCACCAAAGAACTCGGGAAATTTCACCTTCTCGAGTTCACGACGAATGCTACCAGTAACGGTTGGTGCGCGCGGTGGAACCTCAACAGGTTTCGGCGCCCTGGCCTCATCTCTGTCCAATCTACTGATCAGTGCCTCGGACATGCACTGGAAATATCTCATCATCCCCACAACATCAATGACTGCGATCTCCTCCTGTCCAAGGACCTGCTCGCCTCCCTGGGGGTTAGACCCCTCAGGCATGGATGTTGTTGGAGGCGTCACGCCTCCTCCCCTAGCACCCCATTGTTTGCCTCCGCGGCGTCCTCTAACCATGATTACCTGCACGCACACAATCAACTCGATCAACAACAGTAGAATCAATCTAATCATGTCAACGAAAGCCATAGAAAATCCCAAGTCGCGGGTCGAACCGGCTCTGATACCATATGTAACAACTCTTCTCATTACGACAACAATTCTGAGAATGGGTGCAATTTTTTTTTTTTTGATTAAGGTGTGTCCACGCGTGAAGAAGTAAAAACACACAGTAAGAACAAAGAGGGAAGAATCCAAGGTGTTAGGGTTACTATTTCTGCACAGGAAAGTAGGGCGTTTAGTCTTATGTCTTCTCGAAAGAAGATTAGACAGGCTCATGGCTGACTGCTAAGGAAAAAACTAGTAACTCGACCTAGAACAAGATGCAAGCAAGATGAACAGAACAAGATGACCCCGACATATCCCAGTGACAAAAAGAAATAAACGCCCCTAGGCATAAGGCATACAACTAGCAGCTGTAAGCAGAAAACGACACCAGGTGTTAAGTACAGTACAGTCACAGATGGAAGAATCCAACAATAGAGTTTACTATTTCTGCACAGAAAAGTAGGGATTTTAGTCTTATGTCTTCTCGGAAGAAGATTAGACAGGCTCCTGGCCGACTGCTCAGGCAGAAACTAGTAATCTCTGTCAGGTGTGTCACAAGAGTGGAAACCCTGCCTTTAAAGGGCCTGAGACTCTTGATACGGCACTAGATTCTTTACGCAGAAAAACCACACACAGACAAGTCTCCTAAAGCTACCAGGGCGTGCCTATATCCCGCACGACTCAAGCAGACCAGGAAAAAAAAACAATCTCGTCTAGGTACAACAACAACTCAAGACAACCACTAACTCTACGCATGCACATGTCCGAAGGACTCCGACAATGACCCAACAATGCTAAGACAAGGTAGTTCCCATGACTCAAGGCATGTAATACTGGCCCAATACTCCCTTGAACTCCATGAGTAGACGAGATACCCAGCCCAACCGTTTAGGAATGTAAATTTAGTAATCGCAGATTCTGCCATTACCATCTTAGTATTTCAAGGTACTTGTTTCTAGGACCTTATTTTTATAATCATCTGTAACCAAGTTTTAATCGTATTAAGATAAGTCCACAATGACATTATTTTCATAAAATACCTAACAAAAAAATTTGCACCTTAGTTTATAATGGCATATATTACCCTTACATAATTCAATATAAAAATAACATCACATTGATAATTAACATCATGGTTGAATATATCAATAACCCATCATATTTACAAATGACAAGATATATCAATTACAATATTTAAATGACATTATTTAAATAACAATATTTTAAAAGGTTCCCTATATAAAGATATTCAAAAAGGTCACATCTAAGGTATCAACATTTAAAAAGGACACAAATAGCCTCATAATTAAATTATTGGTCCCTAATGTCAATATCAATAGTTTACACTAATGTTATAATAAGGTAGCCATATCATTTCACTTCTAATTACAATGACATTGAATTATAGAAAAAGGTCATACATTTCACTCTAACCTTGCAATTTGTCCATATGGTAAGAACAATGCCATTTCATATTTCAACAATGTATTACAATTACGAAATTATAAATAATTATTCATTGACATAGGTATGCCATAAAAATTTTCCTTTCATGTTGTAGCAAAAAATATAGGTATTTTTCTTCTTCTCCGTTGAACTAAACTTGGTAGTGAAATTTAAGTAACAAAAGATGAATATTAATAATGAAATAACCATTTAACTGAAATGAGGAATAACAATCTGAAAAGCAAAGTTCATGAATATTCTTTTTAGTTGACACCATCCATTATTAACCAACGACGACGATAGATAATAAATAACAACTTAGCAATAATAAGAATAAAAATCAAATCTGGGAAGTAGTGGTTATGAGGATTCTGCTCCAGTTGTCAGAATGAGGAACGCAGACCCAACAATAAACGCATACCACATGCAGACCATATTTAACATGCAAAAAGTATCAAAACGTAGACCACATGCATTCCATTTTTAAAACGCAAAAGGTATTAACACGCAGACCATATGCAGATCATTTTTAACACACAAAAAGTATTAAAAACGCAGTCTGTATAGTGGTATCAAAATGCGCACTGTTTTACATTAAAGCCCACTCTGCAAAATAAAGATAACACCCAGACTCAAATGTAAACCACTCACCATCAATTTCACACGTCTACGACAAGGAAAAATGCCAATACACAAGGTGAAACGCCCGATAAGATAGTTGCAAAAACCCCCAAGCTATAGTTGCCAAAAACGCCCAATAAAAAATGAAAAAATGCCCATTCTATAGTTTCCAAAAATGCTCAATAACAAATGCAAAACCACTCATTCTACAGCTGCCAAAAATGCCCAATAACAAATGCAAAAATGCCCCTTTCTACAGCTGCCAAAAACGCCCAATAACAAATGAAAAAACGCCCATTCTACAGTTTCCCAAAAACGCTCAATAACAAATGCAAAAACACTCATTCTACAGCTGCCAAAATGCTCAATAACAAATGCAAAAACGCTCATTCTACAGCTGCCAAAAACGCTAAATAACAAATGAAAAAACACAGTTCATTCACATTTAAAACGAAGATCTAAAACCCCCAATATATCGGTAAAACTCAGGTCATTAACTCATTAAAACGCAGATAAAAAAAATGCCCATTATCTCAGTAAACTCAGGTCATTAACTCATGAAAACACAGATAAAAAAAAACGCCCACTCTGGCCCTAACACGACTTGAGTTGCAATCACAATGGTGGATGCAAGAGTTCCGGAGGGTTGGCAGCTGAGATGTTTCTAAAATCCCTCTTTCTTCAACAGGGAGCTCGTGGGTACATTTAAATTTAAAACGTATCAGTAGAAATCCGAGTATTATTATATTAAAACAAAATTAAAATGCATCGTTTACAGAAAACCACAGAGGGTTGTCGAATTCCAGAATTTCCCAACGAATTCAACACCACAAAACACATTCCAGATTGCCAACGAATTCCAGGAAAGCACATGGAGTCAATAAAAGCCAAGGCGATCTCCAGGAAAGCGAAATGAATTCCATAAATGCCAGCATGAATTAAATTGCTTGAGCATCTCGAATTGCCAGAACAATTTAGATTTGCCAAAACTAGTTTTTTTTTTTCCCCTTTTTTTTTTCTATAACCATTAATAAAGACAAATCGCCAGAAACAATTTAACACTAACCATTTATAAAACAAATTTTCCAGAAACAAGTTTTTCAGCAAGACATCAGAAACATTTTAACACTAACCATTTATAAACAATTTTGCCAGAATTAAAATCATACCGTTGCCACTCGCCTGCTTCGGAAGAAGTCCCGCGCTTCGTGCCGCGTCCGCTCACTGACCGCATAAATCTCACCAGTACCTCCCAGCCAATCGCTATGGGTACTCTGCTTCCCCCTTAGCCCCCTGAGCCGCAAAGGGGCCACAAAAGATCCAGAGATAAGACTAGCTTCTCAGCTCGCCTCCAAGGCTGAGCTACCACTCCAATACAGCTAAGATAAACCCAACTCCTCACAAGCAATCTGTCAAGCCTCAATATGGAAGCGTAACATTGCGCTAACCGTTCCTCCCCTTTCCTCCTTCTTTTCCCCTTCTTTTATAGAAATTTGAGACCCACCTACTTTCCTAAATCATTATTAATTAAATTTTCATGACAAACCTCTAAAAATTCACTGCCGTCCAAGTGTCACTAATCCCCACAGTTCTCCAAAAATTCATTTGTTTTTAATAATTAAAAGACTCAATTACCTCGTCCCCCCAAAAATCGCTCCTTAAATTACTCCTAGGGTTCCTAGATCCCCTCTCATGCTTTTAATAACTTTCCTAAAATGAAGTTACTGAATTTTAGTAACTCCTTAATTGTTGATTCCTTTTAGCTTTTACCCTAGGTCCCCTAATTTCCATTATTAAGTTTCCTTTATTACAAGTTTCCTATTTCTATTATTTATTTCTCTTGTTTTAATTTTTATTTTATTATATTATTTTTATTTTTAAAACCCAAAAAGATAAAAGCACTCATTAAACCTTTCATTGTATTTCTAAAATCCTAACTTTTATACTCCCACACTTTAATTAGTTTATTTCTTCTTATCATTTAAAAACCATGGGTTTCAATTAATTTATCTCTCTCATTACTTTACCCCCCCTTAATTTAAGAAGACTTTAACTGACACAAAGGAGAGTTTTAGTTTATGCCTTTGCGTTTATTTTTGCAGGGTCTATTCCTAAGGCTAGACCAAAATTTTATCTTAGAGATGTTTTTAAAATTAGGTTTAGATTTGAACTAGGCGACATTTTAATTAGGGGAGTCATTTTGAGAATTTCTTCAGACGTTAAGGTCTTAGGGTCATCTAGGTGGTCTCATCATCATCACCAATGCGACGTGCCCTTCAGGATGCACTACGTGCTCCAAGGGTGCCACTCGCCTCATTTGCCTCTGTGGCGCGACGTGCCCTTCATAATGCACCACGTGCTCCAAGGGTTCCACTCGCCGACTTGTATTTCTTTGCGCGGCGTGCCCTTCAAGATGCACCACGTGCTCCAAGGGTGCCACTCGCTAACTTGACGGATCGGTAGACATCTATAACCCTTGGATTCAACACTCCGCCAGGTGAAATTGTGGGAGACTAAGGGCTCTAAGGAATAAGGCCCCCGCCTTATTGCACGCCCCTTAGAATCATCGCGAGCGACTGTCACAGTCTGGACTCACGGCATCGTGGATCCTCTCGAACTAGGTAATCGTTAACCTACAGTTCGAGCCACGGTGGGAGTGCTAGTAGGCTGTGGCAGGGTTGTTGTCCACACCTCTCCCTCAACCTCTCTGGAAATCATATGTGGCCCCTTTACTCCATATGTGAGTCTGGTCGGCAAGCTATCGTCAGCCTGCATCATCAACCATCGTGTCAGAATGTCAACAACATATCATAAAATCAATATCATATCATCAAAACAAAGCAATATCGCCGTAAAAAAATCAACCCAAATATCACACTCCCTGACTCAATCCAGAGTCCAAGGGAGTTCCACTGATGCCTCTGCATCCTTGAGGTCCGAAACCCTGCACACTCAATGAAACTGAGTCAGCAACACCTGTCTACATCAATGTAGTAAAAACATCCTGTCATCTAACTTAACGCATCATTATGAAGGTAAAAGTTTTATCATCATAAAAATCCAAATCACTTGCGAGCAAGTGTCCTCAAAGAATAAGTTTTGTAAGTGTGCTAGAGCGGGATGTTACAAAAACACAGAGATAAATCAAAGTTTTAAACAATCAAGACACATAAGTACTTGCTCATTAGAAAACACAAATACTGGTCATTCANCCATGAATCAATCAACTAAAATATAAGTAAGGGGTCCATAGATAGCAGGGCAAATTCTTATCCTTCACTCATCACCCATGCACACAAAAACAACGCATTTCAATCTATAAGTCGTTAAACACCGAAGTGACGACCATCGATTCAGATCCAAACCATCTTTTCAGGCACAGGATGATGTGTAAAGGGATAAGCAACACAAGATAAAACCACAAACTTTTCACAATAATAAAAAAAACCCACATAGAATTCATTGAAATCATAAGTTGGGTTCGCCAAGGGATTGCCATTTCGCTGAGAGGTTTATCATTCACAATCCACATCAAAGAAAAATACGCAAAAACTAAACATTCATCCATGAATCAATTTGGCCAAGATTTTGGTGTCTTGGATTGCCTGACTAATGATGAGGTGTGTGTGAGCCCATTCTTAATATTACCTTCATGCTCTTTAATCCTGATTTGAAATGATCACCCAGTTTCCCTAATGTAGTTTTTTCCACAAGTGCATTCTACTGTATAGACCAATTATACTAACATTG
>ML831431.1:24587-47612 GCA_009831015.1 Picea engelmannii | reverse complement strand
ATCTAAATTCTGTCTAACTATTTATACAAAATTCATAGAAAATTTTCATAATGTTTTTACATAAGATTACTCAGATTTATCTCTTTTGATTCAGTTTTAGATTATTTCATGATAGACGCATTAAAGAAGACACATTGTATTACCATTATAAAAAATATAGAATCCACATAATACATATCTATACATAAATAGGTTGATTCAGATCTAAATTCTGTCTAACTATTTATACAAAATTCACATAAAATTTTCATAATGTTTTGACATAAGATTACCCAGATTTATCTCTTTTGATTCAGTTTTAGATTATTTCATGATAGACGCATTAAAGAAGAAAAATTGTGTTACCATTATAAAAAATATAGAGTCCACATAATACATATCAATACTGATAGACCATTCTTTCATAAATTAAAATATTGTACATGTTACAATAGCATAGGTTTTCAAAGGAAGCTTAATGAAAAGTGTACAGTTAACAGTTATACAGGATATTAAAAAAACCACTTCAACCGATCCCTCTAATTCGGGTCTAACAAAATATGGGCTAAGGGATAATTGTAACCGAATCATAAATTAATATTAAAATTATTTATAACAATCAAAGAAGGACAAGCATTCGCGCGTAGCTCCATTCGTTCTCTAGCCACCTCATTTAGCTGCCCTTTTAAGCCTCTAGAGATAACTAATTTTAGTGCCTAACCTCAGCATTATCAAGCACAAGGCACACTTGTTGAAGGGTGTTGTGGCATGGTTCTAACGAGCAGGACAGAGCAGTGTTAGATTTCTTGGTCAACAAAGTCTGGAATTGGTGAGGATCCTGCTTACGCTAGTGTCACAGGCTAAAAGATGAATGAAGGAATGAAATTTTGAATGAACAATAATGCATGAATGAGCCAATTGAATGGTCAATCCGAATTTTCATGGAGAGAGGGCACGAAGATAGTGGTGGTTCGAATTCCAACAAGGTTTGAATTCCTATGGAGATGGAGTCTCTTACATTTTTCCTTGACTTATTTTTTTGTCTGTTTTTTTTATAGAGCCATGTATCTCCATTTTTTTTTTTAGGATTTTTTTCTGATATAGTATTCGGGAATTTTTTTTGCTTTTATTTTTCCCAGCCCGTTGCAAAAGTCCCCCTGAAAAAGGAAAGGACGGGGGGAAGGCGTTGCGGTATTTACTATAGATGTTGCTAGATTTATAGCTGGTGAGATTCAATCCACGGATCCAATCAACGATAAGAAACAAACCGTGTGGTAAGAGGTTAGAACCAAACCCAAATGAAAGATGAGAATAAACGAAGTAGTCCAAATATCAATGAAGGAATAGTCTTAACTATAAGTTAGATAACTAAGGTTTAATAGGACTAATTCTAACCTTAGTTGAGTGGCACAAAGATATAAGAATTATTAAGTAAACCAAAACGTAAGTTATAGTTGAAATACTAATACACCTGGAGTAAAAAGATAGGAAAATAATGGAAAACCCAAGATTACCTTCTAACAGTACAAACAACTTGTACACAGGGGAAATCCTTTTAAAGAAACCAAAGTATTTACATAATGAAAAGGAACAGATTTCTTAAACCTTTACTCAATAGGGAAAGAAACCAAAACTTGGGTATGGTATTTTTCCTTGGATGATTTTCACATTATCTCCATCCAATTCGTAGTGCTGGCCAGCTAAAAACCTAAAACATTTGAATCATACTTTAAAAACTTACGGTTTAGAAACTTACCTCAGTTGCGCTCACGTCCCGGCGACCTCCTTGGCAACAACCACAGTTGCGCTCATGTCCTGACGACCTCCTCGGAGACAACCACACAGCGAACGACAGCATACAGTGAACGGACGACAGCATACAGCGAACGACAGCCACACAACGAACAACAAAATTTTGTAAAACATTCCCAAATTGATGTGTGGTTAATATATAAAAACTCTTTCGACCGAACAAATCTTTGGCCGAAAGATAGTTCGGCCGAACTATTTTTCGGCTGAAATATAGTTCGGCCGAACACTTATTGCCGAAAAGAAAATATCCGGCCGACCAAAATTGTTCATGCAAATCGAGGGGGCAGTTATTTCACCGTTCGATTTGACGTTTATGTTTTCGGCCGAAAAATTGTTCGACCGAAAAAAGTATCTTTCGGTCGAAAAATATTATTAGTTCGGTCGAAAAAATGTTTTTCAGAATTTTGGAAACCTGATTATCACGAAAGTGTAACCCACCTTCGTGATTTCACCCATATGTTTGAATATTTGAGAACAGATTCTATCCCATAGATGAAAAGAGAAAGTTTCTAAATTTTCCTCGATTGCAGTCCTTGCTTTCTTGTCCAAGAATGACGTAGCATTATATGAGAGCATTTATTCCATTAAAGAAAGAGAAGATAAGTATTTTTAGGAAGAATGGTATTTAAAATGGAGATTTGTGAACTTTTTTAGATAATAAGTAGTTTTTGGAAGAATTGCTTAATATGGAGATTTATGAGTCCTTTAGTTTGAAAGGGCATCGTGAAATTTGGTTATATGACCACTGTAGAAGAAGATGAGAAGTATTTAATTGCTGAGGAGATTAATATTTTACTGATGTGTAAATATGATCAAATAACAACACCTAGGATGAGAATTACATCTAAGGATTTGGGACTTTATTGTAACATCCCGCTCTGGTGCACTGAGAAAACTTATTCTTTAAGGACACTTGCTCGCAAGTGATCCAGACTATTATGATATTAAAACATTTGTCCTTAATTATGATGCATTATGATAGATGACATGATGTTTTTCTGCATTGACATAGGAAGGTGCTATTGACTCGGTTTTACTGAGTGTGCAGGGTTTTGGACCTTGAGGATGGAGAGGCATTGATGGAACCCCTTAGACTCCGGATTGAGTCAGGGAGTGTGCTATTTGAGTTGATTTATTTACTATGATATTACATTTGATTTGATGATATGATGTGGACAAGTCTGACATGATTGCTGATGATGCAGGCTGACGATAGCTTGCCGACCAGACTCACATATGGAGTAAAGGGGCCACACACGATTACCAGAGAGGTTGAGGGAAAGGTGTGGACAATAGCCCTGCCATAGCCTAATAGCACTCCTGCCATGGCTCGAATTGTAGGTTAACGATTACCAAGTTCGAGAGGATCCACGATGCCGTGAGGGCAGACTGCGACAGTCGCTCGCGATGATTCTAAGGGGCGCGCAATAAGGCGGGGTCCTTATTCCTTAGAATCCCTTAGTCTCCCACAAGTTCACCTAGTGGAGTGTTGACTCCAGTGGTTATTGATGTCTACCAATCAGTCAAGGAGCGAGTGGCTCCCTTAGAGCACGCGGTGCATCCTGAAGGGCATGTCGCGCAAAAGAAACACTAGAGGCGAGTGGCACCCTTGGAGCATGTAGTGCATCCTAAAGGACACATCGCGATGATGGGGATAAAAGAACAAACCTGGACAGCCCTAAGAAAATTAACACGTTAAGAATTAAAAAAACAAAAAAAAAACTTCCCTAAATAAATGACGCCCAGTTCAGAATCTAAGTTCTAAGTCTAAAACTTCTCTAGGGGTAAATTTTTGTCTAACCTTAAGAAAAATACCCTATAACCAAAAAAAAAAAAAATTAAACTAAGAACCACTTAAGTAATAGTTTTTGTCTTCATAAAATTCTTGGGGTAAAATGAAGAGAATAAGAATTTAATTAAATTCAGTGGATTTAAAATTGTAAAGAAGAATTTAATTGTTTAACTTGTGAAAGTGTAAAAGATATTAAATTATTAATAAAAAAGAAAAGAGGTTAATTTGCGCAACTGTCATTTTGGCTCTAATAAAAAGGGGAAAGAAGGGAATAATAAAAATTAGGAAACTAAGGAATGGAGGAAAAATAATAAGGGAAAGAAATGAACTTATGGTAAAAAGTGAGGTCAACTTAGTAATGATTCTTCAATAAAGAACATTCTAATTTGAACTAAATTAGCAAAATCATTTTAGGGAAAGTATTTAAAACCTGTAAGCGAATCTAAGGGACACATAGGAGTAAATTTAGAAGTAACTCTAGGTGGGTGAGGGAAATGAGACAATTATTAATTTAAAGAAAATAATTAATGGAGGAAAGTGGGGGATGGATGCCACTTGTACGAAGGAAAATTTTTGTAACTTTTTATTTAAAAATTAAAATTTAATGAGATTTGGGGAATAATGGAAGTGTTAAAATGCTATAAAAGAAAGAGAGGAGAAGGAAAAAAGGGGGATGGTCTGTTAGCGTAATGTTACGCTATCAGAATTGTGACTTGACTGATTACTTGTGGGGAGTTGGTATTTCCCATCTTAGATAGGAGTGGTATCTCAGCCTTGCGAGGCGAGCTGGGAGCTAGACGTACCATATGGATAGCTATAACATCCCGCTCTTGCGCACTGAGAAAACGTATTCTTTGAGGACACTTGCTCGCAAGTGATCTGGACTTTTATGTTGTTAAAACATTTATCCTTGATTATGATGCGTTATGATAGATGACATGATGTTTTACTGCTTTGACATAGACAGGTGCTATTGACTCAATTTTATTGAGTGTGCAGGGTTTTGGACCTTGAGGATGTACAAGAATCGGTGGAACCCCTTGGACTCCAGATTGAGTCAGGGAGTGTGGTATTTGGGTTGATTTATTTACTGTGATATTTCATTGATTTGATGATATGATGTTGACATGTTCTGACACGATTGTTGATGATGCAGGCTGACGATAGCTTGCCGACCAGACTCACATATGGAGTAAAGTGGCCACACACGATTTCCAGAGAGGTTGAGGGACAGGTGTGGACAACATCCCTGCCACAGCCTACTAGCACTCCCGTCGTGGATCGAACTGTAGGTTAATGATTACCTAGTTCGAGAGGATCCACGATGCCATGAGGGCAGACTGCGACAGTCGCTCACGATGATTCTAAAGGGCGCGCAATAAGGTAGGGGCCTTATTCCTTAGAGCCCTTAGTCTCCCACAAGTTCACCTGGTGGAGTGTTGACTCCAGGGGTTATAGATGTCTACCAATTAGTCAAGTTGGCGAGTGTCACCCTTGGAGCACGTGGTGCATCCTGAAGGGCATGTCGCGCAAAAGAAACACAAGTTGGCGAGTGACACCCTTGGAGCACGTGGTGCATCTTGAAGGGCACACCGCGCAAAAGAAACATAAGTTGGTGAGTTGCACCCTTAGAGCACGTGGTGCGTCCTGAAGGGCACGCCGCGTTGATGTTGATGAAGGAACAAACCTAGATGGACCTAAGACATTTAACACATTAAGAAATTCTTAAGCTACTTCCCTAATTAAATGTCACCTAGTTCAGAATCTAAGTCCTAAGTGTAAAACTTCTCAGGGTAAAATTTTGTCTAACTTTAAGAACAGACCCTATAAAAATTAATGAGTAAATTAATAATTTAAAGAAAATAATTATTGGAGGAAAGAGGGGGATGGACGACACTTGTGCGAAGGAGAATATTTAGAATATTTTTATTTTTAATTTAAAAGTGATTTAGGGAAAGTGTGAGGTTTGGACAACTCTATAAAATAAAGGGAAGATGAGAAAGAAAGGGATCGACTGTTAGCATAACGTTACGTTGCCGGAATTGTGACTTGACTGATTACTTGTAGAGAGTTGAGATTTTCCAGCTTGGATAGGAGTGGTAGCTCAGCCTTGCGAGGCGAGCTGGGAATCTAGATGGACCAACAGGATTGTGTGTGGCCCCTTTGCAACTCGGGGGGCTAAGGGGGAAGCAGAGTACCCCTAGCGATTGGCTGGGAGGTATCGGTGTAGTCTCTACGGTCGGCGAGCGGGAGTGGCACGAAGTAGGAGTGGCACAGAGCGCGGGGTCATCATTCGAGGCAGGAGTTAAGGCAATGGTATGTTTTTCATTTGCACGATAGAAGGTATTAGGACCTTAGCCCTCTCTTATTGTTATCAACATTGTTTTATTGCCATTGTGAGATGAAAAATACTTAACTTCAAACGGCTTGGGTTCTTGTTGGATTAATTGGTTTCTTGCCTTGCTCTTCTGCGATTGTAATTGTGGGATAGTTATAAAAATATTACTTCTTACTCTGTTGTTGCATGTCGGTATTAGATAAAAGAATTTTATGATCTCGGCATTACTGACCTTGCTTGGATCTGTGCGATCTCCAGCTGTGCCTTGCGTTTGTTGTCTGCGTTTTTACATTGTTGTGGGCATTTTTACATTCTATGGGTGTATTTACATTTCTGTGGGCATTTAAATATCACAGTGGGCATTTTTACATTGTCATGGGAATTTTTACATTCTGTGGGTGTATTTAAATTTCTGTGGGCATTTAAATATCACAGTGGGCGTTTTTACACTTATGTGGGTGTATTTACATTTCTGTGGGCGTTTAAATATCCCATTGGGCGTTTTTACCTTTGTCGTGGGCGTTTTAACATTTATGTGGGTGTGTTTACATTTCTGTGGGCGTTTAACTATCCCAGTGGGCGTTTTTACCTTTGTCGTGGGCATTTTTACATTGTCGTGGGCGTTTTTACACTTCTGTGGGTGTATTTACATTTATGTGTGCGTTTAAATATCCCAGTGGGCATTTTTACCTTTGTCGTGGGCGTTTTTACAGTGTTGTGGGAATTTATAAACTTATGTGGGCATTTTTATATTGATGTGGGCATTTTTATAGTACTATGGGCATTTTCTATTACTGTGGGCATTTGGTATATCACTGCGGGCATTTTCGTTTTTGTAAATTTAGGTCTGAGAATTCATTCTGGCAATAGATGTATGGGCATTTCGTTTTTGTAAATTAGATTTGAGAATTCATTCTGGCAATAGTTGTATGGGCAATTTCGTTTTGTAAATTTAGATCTGAGAATTCGTTCTGGCATTAGATGTATGGGCATTTCATTTTGTAAATTTAGATCTGAGAATTCGTTCTGGCAACAGTTGTTGGACATGATAGCTCTTGATGTTTTTAATCAGCTGTTAACCTCAGGACAATGCACTATCCTTGTGACACCTTATTTATTAAATTATTTGTTTCCAGTTAGAGACATAATTTATATATTAAACCATTAATCTAGAGACACCCTATCCCCTGTAAAATCTTAATGGGTTGTATTCTAAACCGGAAGTAGGAAAGTATTGCTCATGTTTTAAGTGTTGGTTGAGATTGGATTATTTTGAATTAATTGAATGCATTCAATTTTGGCATAATGGGCAATCGACTTTATTGTTAAGAGCAACCTCCCTTTCAGTAATGTTTTCTGAATTAGCAATTCAATTATTTGGGTTAATGATAGAAATCTACTTTATTTAATAAAGGCAATATGCCTTGTATTAGTTAACTTTTCATAACAACAACTACTTTATATTAGTTAGTATGTATTAATAGCAAGCTACTTTATTTGGCTGATGTTTCAATTAATGTTAATAGCTAGTAGATGAGAACATGGTTAAATTAGAATTGCCCAATTTGAAGGTGTAATGATTATAGTGGAGTGGTGAATATTGACTATTGCAATTTCCAGACTTGTTGATTGATCTATGATTGAGAATGCATTATTAATTGCTTGTGATAAGGGTCTTGTGATAGCTTAATTGTACATTTAATGGCAACATTCTAGTTGATATAGATGCTATGGTCATCAAGAGTAATGACTAGTTGGAAGGAATGTTGGATTAAGGATGGGTTGCATTTAACCTTGCTAAAACTGGTTGCATTTAGTGTCCAATTGCTAATGGCTCTCCTTTTTTTAAGTTTAGCCAAGCTAGTAAGCCTACAGTTGATGTTACTTACATGTTAACCTTGGCGAAGTTTCGACTAGCTTATTGATGTATATTAATGTTGTTTGAGATGGCACCTTATGGCCTTATGGATGCAATACCGATGGTTTTAGTTCTCACTACTTAAACAATGGTTAGTATGTAGTGAATGATTGGCATAGATTTAGTTTTTACACATTGAGGATTTATGTAGTAGATGGTGGATCTATATATTTAGTTTTTATATAGTTATTTCTAATGATGGCTTAAACTTACTTATTCTCGCGCCCATGATTATTTAAGAATTGAATGACATGTTGCCTGATGAATGAGACTTGCGCGCAATGGAAGAATCATGTAATGTATTGCTTCATGTTAAATGCTAATTTAATGATTTGTTTTTATTATTAATTCATTGGCAAGGTTATGGTAATATAAATGTAATGTTAATTTATTTTATGGTAAAGTTATTGTAACTTCATTGCATTGGTAGCATACAAGGAGTAATGTGATTGGTGATTGATGTTTTAGTTGCAAGGTTTTTATAACATAAGATGTGAGGTTGTTAAGATAATGTTATTGTAATTTTATGGTATATGTAACATATAGGATGTATTGAGATTGTTAATTAATTTCACGGTTAGTACTATAATTGGAATTGTCCAAACTCACAGTTGTATGATATCAGACTCTTCGATTTCATAAAGCTAGTCGCTCTGTATATAAGTCTGTGTGTGTGAATTATTTTTGTGTAAAGAATCAAGTGCCGTATCAAGAGTCTCGGGCCCTTTAAAGGTAGGGTTTCCACTCTTGCGACACACCTCTAAGGTCGTAACAGTATTCTTGGGCTCTTTAAAGGCAGAGTTCCCACCAGTGCGACCTCCTGACAAATATTACTAGTTTATGCCTGAGCAGTCGGCCAGGAGCCTATCTGACATTCTCTCTCTCCGGAGTAGAGAACTAAGATTAAACGCCCTACTTTCCTGTGCAAAAATAGTAAAATCTACTACTATGGATTCTTCCATCTGTGTTCGTACTGTACGTAACACAATATGTCATATAATGCTTGCAGTTACTTGCTGTGTGCCTTATGTCTATGGTCGTTTAATGCTTGCAGTTACTTGTTGTGCGCCTTATGTCTTCTTGTTGTGATCATCGTGGTTATGTCTTGTTAGTATTTGGGTGGCGACGTAGAGTCAAGTGTGTCTGTCCATTTTTACACATGCGCACACACCTTAAACAAAAAAAAAAAATTGCACCTGTTAAAGAGTTGTTGTCGTAACGATTAGGATGTCACATATGGTATCAGAGCGGGTTCGACCCGTGACTTGGGATTCACTACGGATTTCCTTGACATGATTAGATTTGATTATACTGTTGCTAATCGAGTTGATTATGTGCGTGCAGGTAATCATGGTTAGAGGATTTCGCAGAGGCAGATGACGGGGTGCTAGGGGAGGAGGCGTGACGCCTCTAGTAGCATCCACGCCTGAGGGGTCTAAACCCCAGGGAGGCGAGCAGGTTCTCAGATAGGAGTAGATAGCAGTTGGCAATGTTGTTGGGATGATCAGATCTTTTCAGCGCATGTCCAAGGCACTGATCTGCCAATTGGACAAAGACGAGGCCAGGGTGCCGGCACCCGCTGAGGTTCCGCCGCACGCACCGGCCGTTGCAGGAAGCATTCACCATGAACTCGAGAAGGTTAAATTTCCAGAGTTCTTTGGTGCCCCGGATGGTGCCACTACCGAGGCATGGTTGGAGAATATGGAGATGTTCTTTGCACTTCACAATTATACCTCCAACATGAAGGTCCACATGGTTGTCTTTCAATTGAAGGGGAGTTCTCTTCTATGGTGGAAGACGCTCCTGCCGCAGCTGAACATGGCCATTGAAGACGTGTCATGGGAACTGTTCAAGGAACGGTTTCGAGAGAGGTACCTTTCAGAGGAATTCATTGAGCGTCAACTCAATGAGTTCAACGCATTATGACAGGGAGGTCATATGGTGCCCGAGTACGAGGCACGTTTTATGGAGCTTCTCTGGTATGATCCGCACCTTAACACTGAGAATCTCAAGGTCAACAGGTTCGTGTTTGGCCTTAATAGCAGCCTATGTGCAAAGGTTAGGATCTTGATGCCTCAAACTTTGCACGACACTGTCCAAAAGGCCCTCATAGCAGAGGAGGAGCTTATCAGTGGGGGTCAGACCAGGACTCCATAGAGGCCAACAGGGCAGGGTTCATCTGGTACACCACAACATCAGACACTAGTGAGACATACGCCGGGATATCGTGGCTTCCATAGAGGATCCACTTTCACTACACCCCGACGACCGCTGCCTCAACAACGGGCTCCTTATCGGGGACCACAGCATCAACCGCAGCGTCGCCCGCAGCAACAACAGTTTAGGCCTGTTCAGCAGAATAGACCTGGGTTCCAGGCCGGTGGGCCATCATCTTCTACTTCGGCTACCAGGACTACTAGGTCGAAGAAGGGGTGTTGGACGTGTGGGGAGCCACACTACTAGCGCGACTGTCCTGTGGAGAGGACCAGAGTGTCCGGATCAGCCAGACCCACTACTGTGGGAGATATGGGCAAGGCCTATCGGATTCATGCGGCAGTGAATAACTGTCAGGTAGATCACCAGTCGACTGTGCTCAAGACGACAGGTACTATCACTAGCCAGACCCTTAGTATTTTGATAGACCCAGGTGATACTAAGTGTTTCATTTCTGGTGCAACGCTAAAAAGGATTAAGGTAGAGGCAGTCGAACAGGACGAGTTTGGCTTCATAGAGATGGCTTCAGAAGCCAAACAAAAGGTTGGAGGAAAGGTTATGGGCTGTGCCCTTAACCTAGGAGAGTTTGTCACGAGGGTCAACTTTTACGTCACGATCTTAGGATTTTATGACATCGTGACTGGTATGGATTGGTTGGAATCACATGAGGAGATACTCAACTATAAGACGAAATGGTTTAGCTTGGTCGATGATGAAGGACAAAGACGTGTGATTATAGGATGGAACTAGGGAGTATCCCTGAGGTTCATCTCTTCCTTACAGTTACGGAAGAGTATGTGCAAGGGGTGCAAGCTTTATGTGATCCTTGTGCTAAATGAAAAGGGAGTAGCGGAAGGTCTAGAAAACCTTTCGGTGGTGAAGAAGTTTGAGGATGTATTTCTAGAGGAGTTGCCTAGGATGTCGCCGGAAAGGGAACTGGAGTTTACCATAGACCTGAAACTGGGGACCGAACCGATAGCAAGAACGCCTTATCAGATGTTGACCCCGGAGTTGCAAGAGCTGAAAATGAAACTGAAGGAGTTGTTGGACCTGGGACTGATACACCCTAGTGTGTCATCATGGGGTGCACCAGTTATTTTCATACGAAAGAAGGACGGATCATGGAGGATTTGCATTGACTATCGTCAACTGAACAAGGCTACGATCAAGAAGCATTATCCCTTACCAAGAAATGATGATATGTTTGATCAAATAAAGGGTGCGATGGTGTTCTCCAAGATCGATTTGCGATCAGGGTATCACTAGTTATGGATCAAGGAGGATGACATCCCTAAGATGACCTTTAAGACGAGATTTGGACATTACGAGTTTACTGTTTTACCGTTTGGACTGAAAAACTCCCCAGGGGTATTCATGAGTTTGATGAACGGGGTGTTTTGTGAGTACTTGGAAAAGTTCGTCCAAGTATTCATTGACGATATCTTGATCTACTCTCGAATGACAGAGGAGCATGACAAGCACTTGTGCTTAGTATTACAGTGTCTATGAGAGCACAAATTGTATGGGAAGTTGTCCAAATGCTCTTTTTATCAATCGAGGATTCACTACTTAGGGCATGTCATCTCTAGCGAAGGTATCTCCATGGATCCAGCCAAGGTTGAGGCTATTATGGAATGGTTTGCGTCGACGATTGTCACAGAAGTGCATAGTTTTATGGGTTTAGCAGGATACTATCGACGGTTTGTCGAGGGATTCTCGAAGATAGAAAATCTGATCACGGAATTGCAGAAGAAAAACAAGAAGTTTGTTTGGACCGAGAAATTCACGAAAGCATTTAGAAGGCTTAAAGATTTGTTGACCACAATGCTGATACTAAGGGTCCCTGACATGGATGCAGACTTCTTGGTATGCACTGATGCATCCAAGGAAGGATTAGGCGAAGTCTTGATGCAATATGGACAAGTGATTGCTTACATTTCGAGGAAGCTGAGAAGGCATGAGGAGAACTACATGATGCATAATTTGGAGTTATTAGCCATCATATATGCCTTGAAGGTTTGGAGACACTACCTTGTTGGACGAAAATTTGAATTAAGGACTGATCATTGTGGACTACAACACATTTTTACGCAAAGCGACCTGAACGCGCGACAACGACATTGGTCAGAATTTCTTAGCGAGTACAACTTCGAGATTACTTACATAAAGGGAACAATGAACCGAGTGGCTAATGCTTTGAGTCAGAGACCACACATCATCTCGGTGTTGCCTCTTCAGATGAACTTACGTGAAAAAATTCTCACTTTACAACGTGACGACGAATGGTACATAGAGGTTGAGGGTTTTTTCGGACAAAACACAATGATGGTACCATGATATGAGGCATTTTATTTTGATAGCGATGGGTTATTGAGGTTTAGAGGTTGGATTTACATACCGATAAATGACGAGTTGAGGATGTTGATCCTGAGTGAGGCTCATAGAGTAGTTTACATGGCTCACCCAGGAGTCACGAAGATGAGGGCAGACCTTAAACCCTTATTCTTCTGGAAGGGAATGAAGGCCGACATAGTCAACTTTGTGTCTATATGTCTAGAGTGTTAGCAGGTAAAGGATGAACATAGACACCTAGGAGGATTAGTTCAACCACATGTCATTCCGGAATTGAAATGGGAAGTTATTTCGATGGATTTTATTGTTGGATTTCCACTGACGACAAGGAGACACGACTCGATTTTTGTAGTAGTAGACACTCTGATGAAGAGTGCTCACTTTATTCCTGTGCGTACGATGTATCAAGCACCTGACATAGAGAGAGTTTTCATTAGTGAGATTGTGAGGCTGCATGGCATGCCTAAGAAGATTATATCCGATCGAGGATCAATGTTTACTGGACGATTTTGGACGAGTTTCCAAGAGGCCTTGGGAACCCAACTTAATTTTAGTACTGCGTATCACCCAAGGAATGATGGACAGACCAAATGAATGAACCAAACCTTGGAAGACATGTTGCGCATATACGTGATGGACCAACAAAAGCGTTGGGAGGAATTCTTGCCTCTAGTAGAGTTCACTTACAACAACAGTTACCAAAGCACCATTAAGATGGTGCCTTTTGAGTTTCCTTATGGGCGACCATGTCGGACGCCCTTGAGTTGGGATCGGCTTGAGGATAGGGTCCTGGTGGGACTAGAAGAGATCCAAGAAATGGAAGAGAAAATGAAAACCATAAGACAAAGGATTAAAGAAGCACAGGATTGATAGAAAAGTTATGCCGATGCGCACCGAGTCGACCGTAGTTACGAGGTCGGTAATCGAGTCTTCTTGTGGGTTAAACCGCATAAGAGTTCGATCAAGTTTGGAAAGGGAGCTAAAATATCTCCTAGGTTTGTGGGACCTTTCGAAATTGTGGAGAGAAAGGGGCTCATGGCCTATGAACTAGCCTTGCCTAATTCTTTAAGGCGTATGCACAATGTTTTTCATGTATCTATTTTGAGACATTATATTAGTGATCCTACACACGTCATTGACATGAGTTCCTTGAAGGTATCGGACAAGGGAGCGCTCACGTCTGAGCTGGTCCACATCTTAGATCATCGCGTTCGACAGTTACGATGTCGAACGGTAGATCAGGTCAAGGTCCAGTGGGACAGTTATAATCCGCACTTGACGACCTAGGAGGACGCATATGATATGCGCCAACAGTTCCCATTTTTGTTTGATAGATAGACTTATGATACTGTGGTAATTTTATTTCGGCATTGATACTGAGAAACTTCGGGATGAATTTTAGACCAAGAGGGGGTTGTATGTAACATCCTGCTCTGGCACACTGAGAAAACTTATTCTTTGAGGACACTTGCTCGCAAGTGATCTGGAATTTTATTATGTTAAAACATTTATCCTTGATTATGATGCATTATGATAGATGACATGATGTTTTACTGCTTTGACGTAGACAGGTGCTATTGACTCATTTTTATTGAGTGTGCAAGGTTTTGAACCTTGAGGATGCAGAGGCATTGGTGGAACCCCTTGGAATCCGGATTGAGTCAGGGAGTGTGGTATTTGGGTTGATTTATTTACTATGATATTTCATTGATTTGATGACATGATGTTGACATGTTCTGATATGATTGTTGATGATGCAGGCTAACGATATCTTGCCGACCAGACTCACATATGGAGTAAAGGGGCCACACATGATTTCCAGAGAGGTTGAGGGCGAGGTGTGGACAACAGCCCTACCACAGGCTACTAGCACTCCCACCGTGGCTCGAACTGTAGGTTAACGATTACCTAGGTCGAGAGGATCCACGATGCCGTGAGGGCAGACTACAACAGTCGCTCACGATGATTCTAAGGGGCATGCAATAAGGCAGGGGCCTTATTCCTTAGAGCCCTTAGTCTCCCACAAGTTCACGTACAGAGTTTTGACTCCAGGGGTTATAGATGTCTACCAATCAGTCAAGTTGGTGAGTGGCACCCTTGGAGCACATGGTGCATCCTGAAGGGCATGTCGCATGAAAGAAACACGAGTTGGTGCGTGGAACCCTTGGAGTACGTGGTGCATCCTGAAGGGCACGTCACACAAAAGAAACATAAGTTGGCGAGTGGCACCCTTGGAGCACGTGGTGCGTCCTGAATGACACATCGCGTTGATGTTGATGAAGGAACAAACCTAGATGGCCCTAATACATTTAACACATTAAGAAATTCTTAACCTACTTCCCTAATTAAATGTCACCTAGTTCAGAATCTAAGTCCTAAGTCTAAAACTTCTTAGGGTAAAATTTTGTCTAACCTTAAGAACAAACCCTATAAAAATAACAATAAAAATTTAAACAAAAAAAAACCCTTAGGTAATAGTTTTGGTCTTCATAAATTTTTGGGGTAAAATGAAGAGATTAATAATTTAATTAAAAATCCGTTGTTTTAAATTGTAAAGAAGAAACAAATTATTTAACTTGTGTAAGTATAAAAAGATTTTAAATTAATAATAAAGGGAAAAGAGTAAATAGCACAACTACCATTTTGGCTCTAATAAAAAGGGAAAAGAAGGGGATAATAAAAATTAGGAAACTAAGGATTGGAGGAAACATAATAAAGGAAAGTTGGGAACTTATGGTAAAAAGCGAGGTCAACATAGTAAGGAATCTGTAATTAAGAACCTTCTAATTTGAGCTAATTTAGTAACTTCATTTTTAGGGAAATTATTTAAAACATGTAAGGGGATCTAGGAACACCTAGGAGGAAATTTAGGAGCAACTCTAGGTGGGTGAGGGAAATGAGTAAATTAATAATTTAAAGAAAATAATTATTGGAGGAAAGAGGGGGATGGACGACACTTGTGCGAAGGAGAATATTTAGAATATTTTTATTTTTAATTTAAAAGTGATTTAGGGAAAGAATGAGGTTTGGACAACTCTATAAAAGAAAGGGAAGATGAGGAAGAAAGGGATCGACTGTTAGCGTAACGTTACGCTGCCGAAATTGTGACTTGACTGATTACTTGTGGAGAGTTGAGATTTTCCATCTTGGATAGGAGTGGTAGCTCGGCCTTGCGAGGCGAGCTGGGAAGCTAGATGGACCATCGAGATTGTGTGTGGCCTCTTTGCGGCTCGGGGGGCTAAGGGGGAAGCAGAGTACCCCTAGTGATTGGCTGGGAGGTACCGGTGTAGTCTCTACGGTCGGCGAGCGGGAGCGGTGCGGAGCAGGAGCAACACAGAGCGTGGGGTCATCATTCGAGGCGGGATTTAAGGCAACGGTATGTTTTTCATTTGCATGATAGAAGGTATTAGGAGCTTAGCCCTCTCTTATTGTTATCAACATTTTTGTATTGGCATTGTGAGATGAAAAATACTTAACTTCAAATGGCTTGGGTTCTTGTTGGATTAATTGGTTTCTTGCCTTGCTCTTCGGCGATTGTAATTGTGGGACAATTATAAAAATATTACTTCTTACTCTGTTGATGCATGACGGTATTAGATAAAAGAATTTTATGATCTCGGCATTTCCGACCTTCCTTGGATCTGTGCGATCTCCCGCTGTGCCTTGCATTTGTTGTCTGCGTTTTTACATTGCCGTGGGCATTTTTACATTCTATGGGTGTATTTACATTTATGTGGGCGTTTAAATATCACAATGGGTGTTTTTACATTGTCATGGGTGTTTTTACATTCTATGGGTGTATTTACATTTATGTGGCCGTTTAAATATCATAGTGGGCGTTTTTACATTGTCGTGGACGTTTTTACATTGTCGTGGGCATTTTTACATTTATGTGGGTGTATTTACATTTCTGTGGGCATTTAAATATCCTAGTGGGCGTTTTTACCTTTTTCATGGGCGTTTTTACATTTTCGTGGGTGTTTTTACATTTATGTGGGTGTATTTACATTTTTGTAAGCATTTAAATATCCTAGTGGGCATTTTTACCTTTGCCGTGGGTGTTTTTACATTGTCCTGGGCGTTTTTACACTTCTGTGGGTGTATTTACATTTCTGTGGGCATTTAAATATCCCAGTGGGTGTTTTTACCTTTGCCGTGGGCGTTTTTACATTGCTGTGGGCGTTTATAAACTTCTGTGGGCATTTTTATAGTACTATGGGTGTTTTCTATTACTGTGGGCATTTATAAACTTCTGTGGGCGTTTTTATAGTACTATGGGTGTTTTCTATTACTGTGGGCGTTTTGTATATCACTGCGGGCATTTTCGTTTTTGTAAATTTAGATCTGAGAATTCGTTCTGGCAATAGATGTATGGGCATTTCATTTTTGTAAATTAGATCTGAGAATTCATTCTGGCAATAGTTGTATGGGCAATTTCGTTTTGTAAATTTAGATCTGAGAATTCGTTCTGGCATTAGATGTATGAGCATTTCGTTTTTGTAAATTTAGATCTGAGAATTCGTTTTGGCAACAGTTGTTGGACATGATAGCTCTTGATGTTTTTAATCAGTTGTTAACCTCAGGACAACGCATTATTCTTGTGACACCTTATTTATTAAATTATTTGTTTCCAGATAGAGACGAAATTTATATATTAAACCATTAATCTAGAGACACCCTATCCCCCGTAAAATCTTAATGGGTTGTATTCTAAACCGGAAGTAGGAAAGTATTGCTCATGTTTTAAGTGCCGGTTGAGATTGGATTATTTCGAATTAATTGAATGCATTCAATTTTGGCATAATGGGCAATCGACTTTATTGTTAAGAAAAACCTCCCTTTCAGTATTGTTTTCTGAATTAGCAATTCAATTATTTGGGTTAATGATAGCAATCTACTTTATTTAATAAAGGCAATCTACCTTGTATTAGTTAAATTTTCATAACAAAAACTACTTTATATTAGTTAGTATGTATTAATAGCAAGCTAGTTTATTTGGCTGACGTTTCAATTGATGTTAATAGCTAGTAGATGAGAACATGGTTAAATTAGAACTTCCCAATTTGAAGGTGTAATGATTACAGTGGAATGGTGAATATTGACTATTGTAATTTCTAGACTTGCTGATTGATCTATGATTGAGAATGCATTATTAATTGCTTGTGATAAGGGTCTTGTGATCGCTTAATTGTACATTTAATGGAAGCATTCTAGTTGATATAGATGTTATGGTCATCAAGAGTAATGACTACTTGGAAGGAACGTTGGCTTAAGGATGGGTTGCATTTAACCTTGCTAAAACTGGTTGCATTTAGTGTAAAATTGCTAATGGCTCTCCTTTTTTTAATTTTAGCCAAGCTAGTTAGCCTACAGTTGATGTTACTTACATGTTAACCTTGGAGAAGTTCCGACTAGCTTATTGATATATATTAGTGTTGTTTGAGATGGCACCTTATGGCCTTATGGATGCAATACCGATGGTTTTAGTTATCGCTACTTGAGAAGTGGTTAGTATGTAGTGAATGATTGACATAGATTTAGTTTTTACACATTGAGGATTTATGTAGTAGATGGTGGATCTAGATATTTAGTTTTTATATAGTTATTTCTAATGATGGCTTAAACTTACTTATTCTCATGCCCATGATTATTTAAGAATTGAATGATATGTTGCATGATGAATGAGACTTGCACGCGATGGAAGAATCATGTAATGTAATGCTTCATGTTAAATGCTATGGTAATGATTTCTTTTTATTATTAATTCATTGGCAAGGTTATGGTAATATAAATGTAATGTTGATTTATTTTATGGTAAAGTTATTGTAACTTCATTGCATTGATATCATACAAGGAGTAATGTGACTGGTGATTGATGTTTTAGTTGCAAGGTTTTTATAACATAAGATGTGAGGTTGTTAAGATAATGTTACTGTAATTTTATGGTATATGTAACATATAGGATGTATTGAGATTGTTAATTAATTTAAGGGTTAGTACTATAATTGGAATTGTCCAAACTCACAGTTGTATGATATCAGACTCTTCGATTTGATAAAGCTAGTCACTCTGTATATAAGTCTGTGTGTGTGAATTGTTTTTGTGTAAAAAATCTAGTGTTGTATCAAGAGTCTCGGGCCCTTTGAAGGCAGGGTTTCCACTCTTGCGACACACCTCTAAGGTCGTATTAGTAGTCTCAGGCTCTTTAAAGGCAGAGTTCCCACCAGTGCGACCTCCTGACAGAGATTACTAGTTTCTGCCTGAGTAGTCGGCGAGGAGCCTATCTGACATTCTCTCTCTCCAAAGCAGAGAACTAAGATTAAATGCCCTGCTTTCCTGTGCAAAAATAGTAAAATCTACTACTATGGATTTTTCCATCTGTGTTCGTACTGTACATAACACAGTATGTCTTATAATGCTTGCAGTTATTTGTTGTGCGCCTTATGTCTATGGTCGTTTAATGCTTGCAGTTACTTGTTGTGCACCTTATGTATTCTTGTTGTGATCATCGTGGTTGCATCTTGTTAGTCGTCGGGTGGCGACGTAGAGTTAAGTGTGTCTGTTCCTTTTTACACGCGTGCACACACCTTAAACAATTTTTTTTTTGCACCTATTAAAGAGTTGTTGTTGTAATGAGGAGGATGTCACAATAGTGTGTGGCCCCTTTGTGGCTCGGGGGGGCTAAGGGGGAAGCAGAGTATCCCTAGCATTGGTTGGGAGGTACCGGTGAGGTCTCGATGGTCAGCGAGCGAGAGCGGCACGGAGTGCACGGGAGTCATTAGAGGCAGGCGATAAGGCAACGGTATGATCCTTACTTGGTAGAGTAGAATGCATATTTAATTACTTCGGAAATTAAGATTGTATTGTTGTATAAACGTTGACTCAGCTATTGTAATCCAGTAATCGATGGAAAATAATCTATACTCCGTCTATTGTATCTACATCATTCAATGTCTACCTCTGTTGTTGTCCGAGGCCGAATGGTGTGTATTGCTCCTTGGTGTGTTGATAACTTTGAACTTGACTGATGACGAAGTTCCTTGTTGTGCGTTGATCATCGGATAAGTCTTTCTATGCAATTTGTCTCTGCACAGTAATATGGAAGAATTATGTCTTAAGATTTTGTCCCTTTTGTGATTGCCTAAAATTTTATGGTCAGCGTTCAGGCTGGGGTTTTACTGATCATTGGTTGAATTCTTATGTTTCTGCGTTACTCACCGTGGCTGTATTTTCCTGATATGGTAAATTTGCACTTAAATTATTGATGTGTGGCTCTACAATCCATTGACATAGCTATTGTAGTTATAATTCTAGGTGGTATATGCATGGAGACAGAGTAATCGGAGTTCAATTCTTATCTTGTGTTGATGCGTAGATACCATGTGGTAATTGATAACGTGTAACAACAGTGATCCCTTAGGAATGCAAATTATATAGAAAAACCATGGCAATAGCATATTACTCCTGTGAGGGATTGACAGTTGTTCTACCAGTAATGGAAGTGGTGATTATAGTAATTAGAATTGAATTTCATTACGCGAATAAGGAGAATAAACCAATAGCATTAGCTCTAGCATTCAAATCATATTTTTATAATAACACTATCTTATTAGCATTGAAATCGTAATTAAAATACTGTTGTAGCTTTATAACCCATTGACAATCCATGCATAGTGATAATTCATTGTGGTATATGCAGGGGTGC
Organism: Picea engelmannii; assembly: GCA_009831015.1. Taxonomy (NCBI): domain Eukaryota; kingdom Viridiplantae; phylum Streptophyta; class Pinopsida; order Pinales; family Pinaceae; genus Picea; species Picea engelmannii. The sequence goes on along the minus strand of ML831431.1, from coordinate 27,502 downwards.
GATATATTTGTAATAAATTTATTACTGTGTGTAATGCGTAGTATTAGTGATTGTTCTTGATGAAACAAATCATAAAGCGAATCCATGATAGCCAGGGAATTTATGATAAGCAAACTCATGCAATGATTTTTATAGACTTGGCATAATGGCAAATCGATGTAAAATTGAAATGTTTCCGTAAATTCGTTTCTAGCATTTTCGATTTGAAATGTTTCTGTAAATTCGTTTTTGGCATTTTCGATTTGAATGTTTCTGGCATTTTCGATTTGAAATGTTTCTGGCATTTTTGATTTGAAATGTTTCTGTAAATTCATTTCTTACGAATTCCATCCCAGGCATTGGTTTTGGGTTAGCTTTAAGAAACTGGCCCTATAGTAATAGGAACAACAGGCTTTGGTTTATGGGTTAGATTTTAGCAACTTTTACGATTAAATATGATACTTTTGTACTCTGAACTTGTGGATATGTCCACTAATATGCCTCCATATAAATGATAGATCTTAATTAATATTAGATGATGTAGCCTCGATGCTAACCTTTGGAAGAAATTTGAGCTACCGTGTTTATGAAATTATGTGAGATCCGTGTGCCGGTGGTTAATGTGGGCTTTGTCACTGGATTTGATTTATTGCCTTTTTGTGTTCCCCTCAATGCAAAGTTAGGGTTACATATACACATGTCACTTTTTGAATTTGTTATATTCCATTGTAGGGTTACAAAATTATATGCAATAGATGTTACCCACTAAACCATGTGTTTAAGTTTTTATTATTTATGCTTGGTTCCTTTATAAGGTTAATAAAAACATTAAGAATGTTCACATTATTACATTATTTTACTTGATATTGACGAAATAATAAATTGCACGATCACATTTACCACATTAGTAAAACTAATAGTTATAAGTTAATATGCCCTTTTAGTTTTAAAGGTGGAATGTGGTCCTAAAACCTTGCCACATTCATTTAAAAGTGTGAGCTATAGTAGAATTTAATAAATGATTAATCTCGCCTTGAAGTAAAGTAGATGACTACCTTGCATCAATCATGGATTTATAATCATTGGGCTGTTGCGTTAATTATTGGTTCACCATTACTGGCTATCGATTTATAAATTTAGATCTCGAGTTAATGTTAATGTTAATTTGTATGCTTGCGATAAAAGATTGTTGAATATTGTGTTGATTATGGATTTATAATCATGGCATCGTTGAGACAATTGTTGGTTCATAATTATGGTCTAATCAAATTTTAAGTTTAGATCATTGAATGAATGTTAATGTAAATTTTACAAGGATTGTGTTAAATGATTTTAGGATATTTCGTTAGTTATAGATTAAATGTTAATTATTGCATTAAATGATAATTATAACTATTCATTATTTTTATGATTATAATTAATGACTAATTATCTTTTTAAATGTTAAACTAGACGAAGTTCAGACTTGCACAATAAGTTCCCTTGAGTGTCTTTTTAGAGGGTGCCTTGATGACGAACTATGATCTAAAGTTGCACAATGGAATGGCCTTAACACCCTTGTATATTGTAGTCCCTTGTTTAACTAATGTTGTAGTGGGTTGTAAACTTTTGTGTTCTTGGTCTGCTTGTGTCGGGCAGAACGTAGAAACCTCCATGTTCCTCAAAACAATTGCCAGCCCTGAGACCTTAAATGGTTAAAATCGATGGGAAATTGAGCTTGAGCGTTGCTTATGTGTCTTTGAGGTCCTAACCATTGCAGGGTAGGATGGAGGGGTAGTCAGTCTTATTATTGTCTGTTGATTTTCGTTCTTTGATTGCAGAGGTTTATGTGTGTCTTAGATCTCTATGTTGTCATCGCATTGCATGCGTCATGTTCGTCATCGTATGGTGACGCAGAGTCGAATGTATTTATTATCCTTGTACACACACACAAACACACACACAAAAGAACAAAATTTGCACTTGTTATAAGAGGTTGTCGCCATAACGAGGAGGTACGTTACATTTATCCACAAGGAGATAAGTATTTCTTTGGAAGAATGACTTAATACATGGAGATTTGTGAATTATCTTCATACACAGTTCTATATTTATTTTTAGATTATTATGTAGCTCTAACACACAATTTATTTTACCAAGAACACAATAAGATCACTTGGGATGAAAATTTCACCTCAAGGATTGTGGACCTTATCCATAAGGATAATTTCACCTCAAGGATTTGAGACCTTATCCATAAGAAAATTTTCACCACAAGGATTTGGGACCTTATCCACAAGGATTTGGGACTTTATCCACAATGATTTGAGAATGACTTAATATGGAGATTTGTGAACTTTATTCAAAAAATAACTTCTATATTTATTTTAGATAAGATTTACAATTTTTTTAAATCATGTACTCTTAATTGGAGAGTAACTAGATCTTAAATATTGTGGTTGGTTATGTTATTATTACTTATTGTTTATTTAATATTCAGTTGTGTAGTATATATGCTAACACATGTGTTATTTTGTTTTTTTATTATGTTTTTTATTTTTACAGATGTCTAAATTATATTTGGTGGAAAATACGTTTATAATATATTTTGTGGGAAAGAGTATGTTGGAGGATGACAGTTAACTCTTCTGGTATGTCTGTCAATTTTATTTTAATTACAATTTTTGAATTCTGTATTATTTCGCATGTTTGAACTGTAAATTTTTAATTTTTGAAATCTGTTTTTTTGCAAGTTTGAATTTCATTTATAAAGTGATCTATCTTAAAGCGATGGCTTAGAGTCCAGAATTTTGGAGTTAAATGTCTTTGTTTTTGTTATCATACTAAAATTGATGTGGAACTTATGTATTTTATAGTGTTACTATTCAGACTTTGATTATATATATATATATATATATATATATATATATATATATATATATATATATATATATATA